>CACRXK020007547.1:5869-22589 GCA_902702795.2 Paramuricea clavata
GAGTCTGAAACCTGTGCCTACTTTAGTGTAGTTGAGATGCAATGTGTTAAAGCAGGGGCACTAAAGGACACTATATAAACTAGTTAAAGACAGCGAATGTTTTTTTTTTTTTTTTGGTGTTGTGAAATGATTTCCGGCCATTTTTTACTTAATTTTCGGGTTTTCAACTGATAACTAATGCACATGTCATGAATTTAACTCAAACAACTTCATTTTACTGCCGACAGAATCGGCTTTTGATGAGAAGATTGAGCGGTTTCAAAACTCAATTTAAGATTGAGTTTTTGGGACCGTTTTTTCGGTCCTAAAAATCCCTGAAAAAACCCAGAGATGAAGTCTATAATGAAACAACCTCATCTTGCAGGATTCGAACCCCATTCTAAAACGTGAAAGACACAATGATGCACTAACTACCGTGCCATCAACAATCCTCTGAAAAAGTAGTACTTAGCCAGCAATCCTCTTTATCTTTTTTTAATCCTCTTTAATATTAGCCAATTACGAGCATGATTTACAAAGTTTTCTTTTTATAGGACGACAACAAGAAGCTGATGTCCCAGACATGTGAAAAAGATCGCATACTAGCACAGCTACAGCAGGAGAAACTTACGTTAGAGCAAATGCTCAAGGAGGAAGAAAAGCAATACATCTTAAAAGCTGAAACATTTCAAGCTAATATCATGCAGTTGACAAATGAAATTGATGCACATAAAGCCAGGTAAGTAGAAAGGTATGTTGGTAGGAGAGTGGTTAGTGGGCTCGGTTCCTGCATGCAGTTCTTTGAAGAGTGCTTTCAGTTTGAGCCAACTAAATATATATATATATATATATATATATATATATATATATATATATATATATATATATATATATATATATATATATATATATATATATATATAATAACACTAGATTAGTTAGGGGCTAGCTCTTTATATACTGAACCCCCAAGAAGAGCAATTTAGAAGTAACGCAGCATTTCAGCCCTTTTAATTGAAAAAACTATATAACTAGGAAAATCAATTATGTATAATTCAAGATCAGTAAACTCAATGTTTTTAACAATAAAAATGTTTTAAAATGTTAAAAATATTAACGCCCGTATTCTAAAAGCTCACTCACACTCAATGAGTGGAGGTTCAATCTGAGCTTCTCTCGAGTGTCATTCTGAGCTTCTCTCGAGTGCCCTGGAGGGCTAGTGTCAATATCTACTATGTGACTACTGTACTCGCCATTCAGCTATTCAAAAACAGCATTGACGCTCAAGAGAAGCTCAGATTGAACCTCCACTCATTAAGTGTGAGTGAGCTTTTAGAACACAGGCGTAAGTTTGTTGATCTTGAATTATGCTTAATTGATTTTCCTGGTTAGTTTTTTGCAATTAAAAGGGCTGTAATGCGCTTTAAAAACCATCATTCAGAAGGCTGAACTGTGTCTTTAATTAGCCATTCCGAAGTTGATGAGTGGACTGGGGACGAGTGTTAAAAAGTGCCCAAATTAAGAAATGAACCAAATCACTAAAAAGACCACCTCAAAATTAGAAAGTATACAAAGTTTGAAGACGTTTACATGAATACCCTTCGAATAATAAGCTTTCGAAAATTGTGAAATTTCTGATTAAAAGATTGTTTTTGGGACGCGCGTTCCAAAAACAAAAATTACAATACATTTCATAGTAAATATCGGATTTTCGAAGCTTATTATTCGAAGTGTATTCATGTAAACGTCTTCAAACTTTGTATACTTACTAATTTTGAGGTGCTCTTTTTAGTGATTTGGTTCATTTCCATTCTCGTACCCAGAGCCCTTCTTACGCGCGGTGCGACGAGGGGCTCTGGCCAAATCCATATTCCGAATTGGCATCTGATTGGCTAGTTCTAACACCGGACATTGTTTTCTTACCATGTTTTTATGGTATCCGGTTATGGATTTGGCCAGAGCCCCTCGTCGTACCGCGCGTAAGAAGGGCTCTGGGTACGAGAATGGTTCATTTCGTAATTTGGGCACTTTTTAACACTCGTCCCCAGTCCTCTCATCAACTTCGGAATGGCTAATTAAGTCAGCTTCAATCATCCTCGTCCCCAGACCCAAGCTCGGGCGGCCCTCACACTGTGAGGGCCGCCCAAGCTTGGGCCTGGGGACGAGGATGAGCTTCAATAATTTGAAATACTTTCATTAGGATCAAAGAGCTAACGGACAATGTAGATATGCTGACAAAAGAATTGGAACATAAAGAAAAGGATTCAGGTGGATAATAAAACCTCAGTTTTCATCACAGATACGGATGGCGGTTCATGTTTTGAGTGTTGACTATCTTCATATTTAGACGAGCTCAAGAACAAAACTGAGAGGCTGTTGAAAGAAACGGAGGAACTGAAAGAATCGAATGTGAGCATCAGAATTTTAAATTATTTATACTTACGCCTATATTCTAAAAGCTCACTCACACTCAAAGAGTGGAGGTTCAATCTGAGCTCCCTTGAGTATCAGTGTTGTTTTTGAATAGCTGGAGGGTTTGTGTCGTACCTTACGTGATTTCTCACCCTCCAGCTATTCAAAAACCGCACTGATACTCAAGGGAAGCTCAGATTGAACCCCCACTCTTTGAGTGTGCTTTTAGAATACAGGCGTTAGCTCCGTCAGGAGGTCAACGTGTTTTCGCCTCCTTTGTCAGCTTGTTTAAGCCTGGTTCACATATGCCTGCGGTATGCCTGCGACTGTATCATTATGGCTCTACTTGCCGCCGAAATACCGGCAAAGTTGAACTCAAGTCAACTTTCCCGGCCTACCGCCGATGTAACTGTGGCACTGGAGGCAATCGGCGAACAAATATTCACATAATTTACGTTTTAAGCTACCACCGGCATCGTCGCCGGTACGTCGCAGGCATATATGTGAACCAGGCTTTACTTATCTATCGGCAGGATATCCCAAAGTATCAAACAGTAATAGACAATTCCCATTATGGACTAATTTTTTATCTTAGCAAAAAAAGTATATTCCCGGAAAGAGCGTACTAAAATTAGTAAAATTGCAAAGTTTGGTTGCGAAATGTTGTAAAATACTGAAAATGTAGCCTTGCAAAATTTTACAAATTTTGTATACTTGTGTATTGCTGCCACATTTGGGCTGAAAATGGTAGCCAATTCCGCACGCAATACAAAAGTATACAAAATTTGCAAACTTTGAAGGCTATATTTTCGGCCGTATTTTACAACATTTCGCAACCAAACCTTGCAATTGAGTACTCATGTTAATATGCTCTTTCTAGCTGTGGTGATTTATTTGCATATCTAAAATTAGTCTATAATAGGAATCGTCTATTACGATTGAATTTTTTTCTGGCATGTACAGGAGAAGCTGACCTGCTACCAAGAAGATCTGATCAAGTGTTTGCGTGAGCTGGAAGCAGAGAAGAACTCCTTGCAGAAAAAGACTTTAAATTTGACAGAGAAGGAAAATGAATTCAAGGTACTGTTATCGACTTCTCGTCGATTCTTATGAACTAATCTGGAACGGTAGTGGTTCTTATCTGCTAATGAATACTTGCTTTACAGACGGTGCAAGAATCATCTAAGCAGTATATTGCAGAGCTGGAACAAGAAAAAGTATCTTTGGAAAACGATATTGAAAGCAACTTGAAGACTTTACTTGAAAAGGGGGTAAAGCCCTGGGCAAACTAGGAAACATTGTTGCGGAAACATTGTTTCCTACCAATGTTTCGCCATGTTTCCCAGAGTGGGCAAACACTGGGAAACATTAGCGAGAAACATAGGGAAACATCAAATGTTTCTTAAGTTGGTAGGAAACATTTTTGCTTCCCGGGAAGCAAATTTTGTTTCCGCAACAATGTGTCCACGGGTGGGCAAACATGGAAACATTTGAGGAAACATCGAGAATCAAATGTTTCCGCAACAATGTTTCCTAGTTTGCCCAGGGCTTAAAACTACATTACTTTGCACTGGATAGCTGTTCTAACCACGTTCGCAGTCGTGAGAGGCGCATGCTCTAAGACCTCTAAAGGTAGTCGAATAAGAATAAAACGTGTTTTTTTTTATTTTGAAGAGTTTAGTTGAAAATCTACAAATGGATTTAAAAGAAACGAAAAAGAAAGAACAGATGCTGCAGGAAAAGATTGATAAATTAGAAAATCTTCTTCGAGAAGGAAGGTTAGTTTTGAAACAGCAAGAGAAATAAATAAAACATACGAGAAAAAAATACTAACAATAAAATTTTACTTTTAGTCTTAACCAGGACAGTATCACTAGCGATTTTGAAGAAATCAAGGTAAACCAAGAGTATGATAAATTCTCTATCGAGGTATCAAGCCATGATACTGATATTTGGCTCTAACTGAATATAGGCAGAAAAACGAGAACTGCAGAAACAGCTGGAACAGGCAAATAAAGAAATCGAAGACATGAATCTGCAAATAAAGGTATTACTGTCATAAATAATTCCATAGCACGAAGGATTAGATATAATGTCTACACGTCCTCTTTAGGCAGTTCCAACACAAACTTTAACAGGCTATCATTGCTATTCTGTTTCATAGAATTTAAAGAACAGCGAGACACAATTGAAGAAAGATCTGGCCAAATCAGCTGAAGAACGAGAAAAACTAGAGTATGCATCATTTGGTACTGCTATCATCACTATAATTACCAATTATCACTTCCGCCATCATCACCATCATTATCATCACTTCCACCATCACCACCACCATTATCATCACTTCCACCACCACAGTCACCATCATTATCATCACTTCCACCATAATCATCACCACCACCATTATCATCACTTCCACCACCACAGTCACCATCATTATCACTTCCGCCATCATCACCATCATTATCATACTTCCACCATCACCACCACCATTATCATCACTTCCACCACCACAGTCACCATCATCATCACTTCCACCATCCATCATTATCATCACTTCCGCCATCATCACCACAATCAAAACCACCACCATTACCATCATCATTATCATCATTATCATCACTTCCGCCATCATCACCAACATTATCATCACTTCCGCCATCATCACCACAATCAAAACCACCACCATTACCATCATCATCACACCACCATTACCATCATCACCACACCACCATTACCATCATCACCACACCACCATTACCATCATCACCACCATTATCATCACTTCCACCACCACAGTCACCATCATTATCACTTCCGCCATCATCACCATCATTATCATCACTTCCACCATCACCACCACCATTATCATCACTTCCGCCATCACCACCATTACCACCATCATCACTTCCGCCATCACCACCATTACCATCATCATCACACCACCATTACCATCATCACCACCATCATCTGATATTACCACTACCATCAGTATCACCACCACCATCATCACTTCCGCCATCACCACCATTACCACCATCATCACTTCCGCCATCACCACCATTACCATCATCATCACACCACCATTACCATCATCACCACCATCATCTGATATTACCACTACCATCAGTATCACCACCACCATCATCACTTCCGCCATCACCACCATTACCACCATCATCACTTCCGCCATCACCACCATTACCATCATCATCACACCACCATTACCATCATCACCACCATCATCTGATATTACCACTACCATCAGTATCACCACCACCATCATCACTTCCGCCATCACCACCATTACCACCATCATCACTTCCGCCATCACCACCATTACCATCATCATCACACCACCATTACCATCATCACCACCATCATCTGATATTACCACTACCATCAGTATCACCACCACCATCATCACTTCCGCCATCACCACCATTACCACCATCATCACTTCCGCCATCACCACCATTACCATCATCATCACACCACCATTACCATCATCACCACCATCATCTGATATTACCACTACCATCAGTATCACCACCACCATCATCACTTCCGCCATCACCACCATTACCACCATCATCACTTCCGCCATCACCACCATTACCATCATCATCACACCACCATCACCACCACCATCATCTGATATTACCACTACCATCGGTATCACCACCACCATCATCACTTCCGCCATCACCACCATTACCATCACCACCACTTAAACCAGCACTATTCTGCGTATTTCATAGAGCTGAAGTGTCACAATTAAACCATGAACATCAGGAGAAGAAGGATGAACTGGATCAAACGTTAGACAATGAAATGAGTAATGTAAGTCCAAGGAGAATTGTTTAAACAAAGTTGGTTTGAATCTAAAAGAGCAATCATATTGGTTTACCAAAGCAGTCGTTTCCCTAACTGCATCCAGATTTTGTTTCTTATCCCACAGACCAAAGTTTTAAGACAGCAACTCAGTTCCAAAGAGAAGGAATTGAATTCTCTTGAAAATAAGGTAATTCAAAGATATTTAACACTTAAAATAGCTAGGTTTTTGTCTTCGGTAAATGACCACAATGTTTGTCAATTTTAGAACAAAATAATGCAGAATCAACTCACGTCAAAGACAAAGCAACACAAGGACTTGCAGCAAGAGGTAGGGTCATATCGAATGAAGAATTAAACAAGTTTGTGAATCACTAGACGTGCATTGAACATCAATGTCTTAAGAGTAGACTAACATATTCTTATACTTCAGATGAAGACGCTGAAGAATAACTCAACTACACAAACAAAAAGAATCAAAGTTTTAGAGAAAAAGGTGGGTTGTTATGACTGTCCCTGATTCACTCCTTCGTCGGCTGTATTCGCAGGCTAGGTTGTCCCCAACCTGTATCTAATGACGAATCTTATCTGTACCTTGGTGTGATTTAGAACGAAAGCCTGGAAACGGAGATTGAGCAGAAGAACTCGGAGAATGATAATTTACAAGAGGAGGTAAACCTTTCCATCTGCATGCATGCATGCTCTCCATACTGGACATCATGGATAATGAAATGAATGGATAGGACTCTAGCTGACGTAAGCAAAAACAACCTAGTTGCAATCTGTGACGTCACGCGTATTGCAAAGCTCTTCTCAGCATTTTTGTTGTTTCGCTATACATTCCGCTTTAAAAAAGTAAATATTGAAGAATCAACTGGTCTAATTGTTTTAAAAACATGCCTAAGCCACGACAAAGTATTCAAGGTAAATGTTTTTCGTCTTTGTTTTGTATTTTTTTACACTTGTAGCTACGAAATTGGCGTCCTCAATTTTAACGAAATTTGGGATTCATTTTTTACTGTTTAGTGCTTGAAATATTTGCTAAAATTGACTGGGAATACTTAGAGATTTCATCGTAGAATGGCGTAGTTATATTCATTTGCTCTTTGACTAAGATGTTTAGCTGCATTATTGCTAAACATGCCGGGTTTTTTAAATTTGGTTTGCAACTAGGTTTCAACATCCAACCACGCCATCAGCCCATTGGAAACATTAGATCACGTCAGCTAGTTTCCTATCCATTTATTTTATTATCCATGCTGGACATAAACATCCAAACATCACTAATTTGTCTGACTATTGCATTTAGAATGAAAACTTAAAAGAAGAAATGGCAAAGACGAAGAAAGAAAACGCCAAAGAAATAAAAGACGTTTGTATACTAGAAATAAATTACTTACTATTTCAAAGCCATTTGTTTCAATCATTGTGTACAGCGAGATAAGAAGGTTTCTTTATTATCAATACAGCTGAAACAGTTGCAATCAGTCGTTGATAAAGGTGTGGCACACAGCAAGAGTTTGGAAGAAGAAATCAAGAAGTTGCAAGACACCACTGAAAAGGCGTTGAAAGACAAAGATGAAGCTCAATGCAGTTTTGATAAAGATCGAGCTGAATTATGTGCCACTTTGGAGAATTATAAGGTGAGAGTGGATCTACAATTGATTGAGCTATATCTATAGAGCTAGTATATGATAAATACACTGTGAATTGCAATTTAAATACAGGCGGAAAATGAAGTTATTATTGCTCAGAAGGAGAAAGACTTGGAAAAATTCAAACAAAACAAGGAAATAGAAATGGAGAAACAGGTAATCCTCGTTCTCCTCTTATTTAAAGTGGCAAATAAAATATTTTATGATGGGTTCTTACTGTGAATATATGGAACTATATTGCGCTGATCATTAATGTCTCTGAAGATCGTCTGAATTTTTTTTAGGTGAAGAAAATCAAGGAATTGGAGCAACAATTAGAGGATTTGAATAAATCAAAACTCGAAGGCGAGGTACTGTAAATACTAAGCTCTCTAGAGTCTTTAAAGTTAAGATGGTCAACAGAAATAATCTGAGGAAATGTTTTCGTCCTTGCAGAAAGCCAAGAATAAACAGATCATGGATAAAGACGCAGAGATTAATATTTTGAAGGAACAATTGCTGGAAAAGGTCATTAACACCTAAGTTTTTAAACGATTTTTAGGGGATTGTCCACCGTATTTACCTGGTATTCTCAAGTTAAACATGGACATTCATAGTAGAGAAAGTAGGCATGACTCAAACAATTTGGTCTGCGCACACTTTTCTCGAGAAAGGGACATTGAACATTTTAAATTTAGTATATAGTTAATCAACTTTCTGCAGATACTTAATATTCATGTACATAGATATTGTAACTTTTATATATAGTATAGATTTATTGTAACTTATCTTAGATTTTAGGAGGGCCACAGACTTGTCAGTGCTAAACTGTTATGTGTCACCCTCTGTAAATAAAGTTGATTATTATTATTATAATACATCCTCTAGCATGCATCGACCATCCACATGTATCTTCTTCTCTATACCTCTTTATTCCTTCCTACCTTTCTTCCTCCTGTCCTTCCCTTCCTTTCCTTTTTCTTTTTTTCACCATTCCTCAACCTTCCCCAATCTCTCCCTCCCAAAACCTCAACCAAAACTCCTTTATTTTTAACAGGAAGAAGAAACATCAGAAAATGTTGAGATGCAGAGAGTAGCCGAGACTCCCTCACGTGCGGAACACATCGTACCTTGCACCCCCAAAACACCTCGTAGTATTCTCAAGCAGTCTGCACAACCATCGAAAAAACGTAGAGTGGCATTTAGTTATGAGAAATCGAAATCATACTCATCCGATGAAGATGATAAAGCTTATAAGGTAAAGCAAAAGTAACATCGATAATCTGATACCGGTAGCATCGCATGTTCTTCTATGGAAGCACTGGAACAACAAGGAATGATCTTTATTGGACCCCCAGGAGGAAAATTTTAGAACTGATAGCCATTCAGTATAAATAAAGTTAGTTTAGTTTAGGTTTCTTCCTGTAGTAACACTGTATCAATAAGAGATGATCCTTACTGGACCTCTAGGAAGAACATTTTAAAGTTGATAGAGCCATCCAGTATAAATAAAGTTAGTTTAGGTTTCTTCCTGTAGTAACACTGGATCAATAAGAGATGATCCTTACTGGACCTCTAGGAAGAACATTTTAGTACTGATAGAGCTATCCAGTATAAATAAAGTTAGTTTAGTTTAGGTTTCTTCCTGTAGTAACACTGGATCAATAAGAGATGATCCTTACTGGACCTCTAGGAAGAACAGTTTAGAACTGATAGAGCCATCCAGTATAAATAAAATTAGTTTAGTTTAGGTTTCCTGCTGTAGTAACACTTGATCAATAACAAATGATCCTTGCTGGACCTCTAGGAAGAACATTTTAGTATTGATAGAGCTATCCAGTACAAATAAAATTATTTAGCATTTAGTAGTTATCATCTCATCTAAAATGATTTTTATATTCAAATAAGATCTTCAAGCCAAGCGAAAAGAAGACAGTACCACGCAAAGGTACCAGTCCAGCTATTCCAACTAAAGCAGTGAGACCAAACGTTCGACATTCTCCTGCACCGAGCCAAGCATCTGCGCTAGCTAGGAAATCGAATCAGTCTCCTTTCAACAGATCTACTAAAAAGGTAAGTAAAATACTAACGCAGTAATTTTAGAATTAGAATGCGGGGATTTGCAATTGATATGCTATTTCACTATATTCTCAGAACTCGCCTGAAGAAGCGACTCCAGATGATGAGCTAAAACAGTTCAACGAACTATTTCCAGCCATTAATTATCAGCCAGAGGTAAAATGTGCTAGTGTTAAATATTGCTTTAATTTTTAAGTGGACATTCAAGCAAACCCCGAAGACAACAAACAAAACTACCAAGATGATTTATGGCAAAGCTTTCCATCCGTAAACTCAAATCTTCGCTGCAAATATAACAATAATATAATACATTTGGTTTTATTTTTGTTTACAGAAAAAAAGCGTAGCAGGTAAAGGCAAAAAGGCGTCTTTCAGGGGTAAGAAAACACAAATTTCACCAAGGAAAAAACAGCCCGACGTCGATTGGTTTGATAACGACGCTTTCTTTGGATTTGACGGTTAGATTTATGCCATTCTATACATGTTTCATATTAAATATTAATGATTTATGTTCACAGCAATTCCACAATATGTTGTAATGTTTGTGCACACTTAATCACGATTAATCAAAATTTAATACTGTTTAGACAGGAACAATTAAATTATATTCATGCTAAATTATTTATGTTGAAAAATTGAGACATTTTCCGAAACAATTATTTCCATGTATAAATTTTATAAAAATATTGTGATATTCAATTTCAAATAAATTTGATATGCTGTTGTAAGATACAATTGGCTAAAATTATGGCACTGGATAGTCCTAATCAGCGCGCTGCAAACAACGCTTCAACAATTGACTATTTGCGTAATAGACTAAATTTTGATCTAAACAAGTCTAGACAAAAATTTCATCACAGCTTGAAAGAGCATCATTCACAAAATTAGTAATATTCCAAAGTTTCGTTGTGAAATGTTGTAAAATGCGGATAATAGCCTTGCGAAGTTTGCAATTTTCATTCATTTTAGATTACAAACGGGAAATTGGCAGCCCCAAAGGGTATTGGGCTGTCAATTTCCCGTTTGGAATCAAAAATGACTGAAAATTGCAAACTTCGCAAGGCTATATTATCCGCATTTTACAACATTTCGCAACGAAACTTTGGAATATTACTAATTTTGTGATGCTCTTTCAAACTGTGATGAAATTTTTGTCTAGATCAAAATTTAGTCTCTTAATAGCAGGGCGCTTATATATAAGCGCCCTGATTAATAGTAATAATTAGCGCTCGCCTCGATTCGAACGCGCGCAAAACATTCTAATTGTGACGTCATAAAGAAATCATTCCAGCGCACATAGCAGATAACATGCACCAAGACAACAATACCTAAGCTCCATCGTTATTAACCCACGATGAAGAAATACGTTATGAAAAAGAAGATGGAAGAATTACTAAAACGTCATTCTGGCCCAGGACCTGCAAAGTACGCTCTACCTGGGACTATAGGAATAACTACAAGAGATCCAAGACTTCGGCGGAGTCCAGCGTTTAGTTTCGGTCAGCGCAATGAGATACAAAGCGGAGACTGTAGCCCTGGACCGAAGTATGCTATTAAACCTAATTCTACACAGCGTGGGGTAGAGACGGCGCCGAGGTTTTCATTATATAGTAGGCCTGCTGAGCTTAAACCTCCTCTGGTTCCTGGCCCAGGTAAGGAAATCTTAATTAACGTCAGGGATGGATCCAGCATAAACTGGGGGAGGGGTGTACCAGCTCTGATGAGTTGTGTCAGTAATGTGCGCCGCCTGCCCACCAACATACATCAGTACTTGCTTGATTGTTGTTCATAGTTCACTTATCATCATCAATGTTATTACTCAAATTACTGTATCTCATTTTTTCTCTTATTTTTTGGCTTTATCATGAAAAATAGCACCCCCTCTGGCCAACGCTAGGGGGTGCGCACCCCTCCCCCACTAAATCCATCCCTGATTAACTTTATACTGGACAACCCCCTGTTCACAACCCACTCAAATGTCTCTCATTTCCAGGCCATTATCTTCTACCAGAAAGACATTATCCACCTCACGAAACACGCGCTCCTAGTTTCTCGTTTGGGATGCGCACGGAATATCGAAAACGTGACACGAAGCCTGCGCCTAATTCTTACACAATACCCGTGATGATCGGGCCCAATGCAATCAGTATGCCGTCTTCACCTGCATACTCACTGAATGGCAGACCAAAGAGAGGAGGATTTAGCGAGGATTTGAAAAAGGTACGTTCTGAAGTAGATACAATGGCGTACACTCTGCATCTGTCATTTAATAGATCATAGCCCTTGACTAATAAATATACAGAATCAACCCAGTATATTTTATACTTAACAAATATAAAACATTTTCCGTGTTGATATACAGTTATATCAACACGAGTGGAAATTGGGAAAACGAGAAATTGTGTGGAAACACGACGCCCGAAGGGCGGAGTGTTTTCATACAATTTCGAGTTTTCCCAACTTCCACGAGTGTTGATATAACTATATATCAATACGGAAAAAATGTTTTATATTTGTTTTATAATATAGTAATGTCAAAAGCCCGAAGAATAAGAAAAGGCGGAAAATTTCCCGTGTTGACATGGAGTTATATCAACACGGCTCTTAGCCAATCAGCGTTCAGAATTTACAAATGCTATATTATACAAAAATATGTTATACATTTGATCAGATGAAATATCCATGTTATTAGAAAAATAGAGGCTCAGCGTGAAACATAATTAGTAAACAGACGCCCTCTGACCAAAGAATATTATACTAAATATATATATTCTCTGATTGATTTATTTTTCAACTGCAAAGACGCCAGGTCCAGGATCATACAAGGTAATCTGTCCAAATACATATCGAACAAAACAACCCAAGTATTCTCTAAAAGGACGCAAGTTTATGCCAGGAGACAGAACAATGAGACCAGGGCCAGGGATCTACTCACCAGAAAAGGTACGCTGTATATTATACTGACTTAATTACACCAGAACTTACTATACTATTTCTGGGAAGTGGCGCCTTAAAAGCCAGAGGAACTGGTAACGAAGCCCACCAAGGCGTTATGATCGACACTCCTTAAAAAGAGGCGACAGACTCTAAAAAAGAGCGACAAACGACAGCTCCTGACTGGGAAAAAGCGACACATTGCGATTTGTAGGGTCAAAAGTGACAGCAACATTTATTACAATAAAACAAGCGGCAAAGCAGCTACAAAATGAGTGACAAGTGACCTAGGTTACACCTTTGGTGGGCCTCGATAATCACCAGAAGACTATATATAGAAGACTGTATAAAAGACTATATAAAAGACTGTATATAGCTTGTAAATACTTGTAATAAAAGGCCTCTTGAAGAAGAGGTGCCTACGAGCCCTGAAGAGCTACCGTTTTAAAATATTTTTAAATAATAATAAAAATAATAATAATGCCATTGTGAAAAAGGCTGCCTCGCACATCAAAGAACACAGACGATTTCGAATTGAAGCAAATATCTAATTATAATCGATAGATATTCAGATGAATGGATATATTATAGACATAGTGTCAAAATGTTTCTCGTGTTTGCAAAATAGACGACAGAATCAATATTAATGTTTTTATCTCACTCTCTAGGTCACCATCGCCAAAAAATGTGCACCGGCTTTCTCGTTTGGAATGAAACACGCCGCGCACATAGTTCTGCCATTGTAGAGAAATGATATTTCTAGGATTAAAAACCACAACAAACATGTAGAGAAGCATACAACATAAAAAAAGTTCAAAGCAGAAGGGAAATATATGTCCAGATATTTTATGGGTAAATATCTTACAATTTATCATGTCTTAAAATATATTTGCACTTGCTACAAAGCATATCGTTACGTATCAGTTCAAAACGATATAGTAGTATAATAGTAGTATACTGTATAATAGTAGTATACTGTATAATAGTAGTATACTGTATAATAGTAGTATACTGTATAATAGTAGTATACTGTATAATAGTAGTATACTGTATAATAGTAGTATACTGTATAATAGTAGTATACTGTATAATAGTAGTATACTGTCATTTTATATCTACTTGTCAATTTGATGACCATGAGACTGGTACGAATTTAGAACCCAGGGCTTCGATGATGAGGCGCCGTCATTTAACACTTTGCTTAAGGTGGCACCATGCTGATATTCGTTTGGAAAGCAAGCTAGTACTCAGGTTTCATCTGACGAGTCGCTGCTGCTGTAATTTCCAACTAGACTTAGTCCCACAGCAGCTGAAGATACTCTAGCAGTATTATTACTACCAGAGCTCGC
The DNA here is from genome assembly GCA_902702795.2 of Paramuricea clavata. NCBI lineage: Eukaryota > Metazoa > Cnidaria > Anthozoa > Malacalcyonacea > Plexauridae > Paramuricea > Paramuricea clavata. Next base: position 20,091 of record CACRXK020007547.1, read on the forward strand.
AACAACATGTCCAGCGGATGTTTTCCTACCTTCCCCAGTAGATGGTGTTGTCTTCTTTTTAACCAGTGAGACCAGACTGACCTTATTTAATGTTCCCACGCTTTTTTCCCAACTTTTTAATTTCTTTTCACTCGGTTCTGATGTTTTTGCACTTTCCTATATGGTAGAAAATTACCCTCACTTTAACCCTATCAAATAGTACAAGATCGTAGAAATAAAGTTAGTTTAAGTTTCCTCCTGTAGTGACACCAATGTTAAGGGATGACTCTTATTGGACCTCTAGATATTTTGAAGAACTAGACAATGAACTTTTCCCCAAAACAAACCTCAACAAGAAGATCTGTAGCTTTGCCTGTTTGTTCAACATCTTTTCCTGGATGTTGTCGTTTCAATTTTCCTTTAATGCCTTCATCTTCACTATCCGATGAGTCTGACTCCAGACGTTTTTCTAGCCTCTTTCGACCAAACACAGACCTACAAATATAACAAACATTATACATTACATCCCACACAAGAAATAGTGTTTAGAGCATGTTGAAAAACAAGGTGTTACAATGAAAATATTCAATTAGAATCGTACTGGACTAGTTCTTCATCTTCTTCTGCCTGTCTTTCTTCGACTTGTTTTGCATATTTCATGTTCTGTTGTAACAGCATCTCATGGTCAACTAAATATGAACAAAGCAAAAACTCCATATAAAACACAAAACAATAGACACTCCAAAAATTGTAAACATTTGCATTCTTTACATGTCGACTATAATTTAAGTCATCTTCAGAAGAAAAACTCCATATACAATACCAACACTATAGGGAGAGTAGAAATTGTACTATACCACAAAGTATTTCAGAAACCTACCTGAGGCATGCCTAGCATTCAAATCTCGTAATTCTTCCAGTTTCTCCAAGATGTCCATTTCCTGCTTTGATTCTTTAGTTCTATTTTCCAAAGCCTATAAATAAATTATTTATTTTATAAGAATTATAAAAGAAATTACCTAAACTAGCCACTGAATTACAGGGCTTGAAATAACGTTCCCGATCATGGTGATCGGCAATCATTCCGTCCCTGCTTTTTCAGGTTGGAAACCCTGCTTTTCCACCGATCATAAGCAATTTCTTGCCAATCATTGATCAGGAATTATTTAGCATTATATAAAGCAATTTGCTAAACCAAGCAGTGGTTTAGTTTTAAAAACAAGCAAAAATTCTCACCTTCATGGGATTGTTAAGTTCTTCTTCTTCTCGTTCTTTCTTGAGGCGTTCTTCCTCGTCTTCTGCTCGTTTGATTGCTTGAAAGTTCCTTGTTGCTCCCTTCTCTGCAACATAGTCTGTGTTCTCTGGGTCTGTCTACACATTGAGAAGCAAATATTCTGTTGTTGTTGTTGTTGTTGATGATGTGTACTAGCTGTACTGGTTGAAAGTTTGTCAAGAGCCCAAGTTCCTGAACCTGGGCTCACTCAGTGTTTATCAGTTTGTTGAACCTGAAATCAGTGCACTAAGCGTCGACTCACAAGTCAGGATACATTTTAAAACATATTCCATTTATACACAAACCTGGACTCATTTTTTTTATCAAACCTGGACTACTAAGCCTGGACATATTTTGGTTCCATTACATAAAGCTGGACTGTTTTCCTAACTTGGACTGATGACTGAACCTGGACTCACTACTCAACCTGGACTAATTACTACAGAATCTGAACTTGATAGTAGTAAATCTGGACTGACAATACCAAATCAATCATATCCTACCTTAAAAGTTATTTCACTGATACATCGAGGGCATCGGATGTAAAATCGATAAATTTCAAGACCCAAATATGTTTCAGTGAGCACTGTTTCCTAAAAATTACATTTTATTTTATAAATTTATGACAACCAGATATGTCAGAAATGTTCATATATTAAAAAATAAGGAATCTCATGTTATTCCCATCTTCTTACTTTTCTTGCATTGAACTTCTTTCCTTTATAAATATATTCCCCACATGTGCTACATCTAGAGATATTAAGATATTTTATTTTACAAGATTTGCTATACAAAACATAATTCATATATTTCATGACATAAAATACCTAAAAGCAGGGCCTGGCTACAAAGATAGTCTCAAATATAAACATGGCCATGGTCATCCCCAACATATCATAAATTAATAACACTTACACAACTGAAAATTGTCTGCCAATAAGGTACGTTTACACACTCACAATTAATCGGGCCAATTTCAGGTTTTGCCGAATGTTAATGACAAATGTTGTCAGTTGACAATGTTGCCAGATGACGTTAACAGCATATTTTTCAAATATAATTTAAAGCTGAATCGGCCTGACAAATTGCAGCGTGTAAACGTACCTTAAACTGAGTGAACTAACAATTAATAGTAGATATAGTATATACTATTGCGAATGCTATACCGTAAACCTCTGACTATAAGCCCCCCCCCGAATATAAGTCCCCTGTGTGTATGCCCACCACATGCACTAACACTCACCTCA
>CACRXK020007548.1:0-22588 GCA_902702795.2 Paramuricea clavata
TCTTTTATGCACTCGTGGGATTAACTTAGTGCTAGGGCATTGAATATCGAACAATACGTCAATTTCAATGATTTTGTTTTTTTTTGAGACACCCTGTAGTTTGATGTTGAACTGTACCTCATAAATATTATTCATCGTGACGTGTTGCATGTTTCACCTCCGCTATCCAAATCGGACGACTACTTCATTAATCCCATTATACGAAAATACAATGAGCTCAATCACCTTGACCATGCACAAATAAAACTGGAATGAACACATAACACAATGACTTCTGTTTAGTTTCCAGACTATCATATCTTTATAGACTATTGTTTCATCAACTCTCTCGCTTGAACGGGGCTTAAATAATAATAATAGTGGATTATAGTACGAGCATCAGTTGAAGCTTAATCTTATACGTCGTGGTCATTGGAACAAATAAAATCAAATTTTTTAAAGAGTTTGTGCTAACTTAGTGTCTGTACGTAGTGATACTTCGATTTGCCTAAATCATCTCATGGAGACAACGATATGGTCACAGAATGAGAGATGATATAATTAAAAAATTTTTTAACTAGTAAAATTTAATGCTGTATCAGTGAGCTACGTTGAATTTTTTCTATGTCATATGTCATTTGGCATAAAAAGCGTTCGAAACCTTTAGTCTTTTTGAGGTACCTCTCAAAATTAGTTTAATGTTAGTTTTATTTTCGATTTTATGCAGTAAGTACCTTTTTGAATGCATTTTCTGGTGGTTCAGAAAATGAAATAACAGTAAAAAATTATAAAATAAGATGCGATTTATATAATTAAAGCAAGTGCATTGAATATACTCATTGTAGTTTTTTGTGCGCGTTACGTCCGTTTATGCAAATTTCTAAGTCTAATTTCTTAATAACTATTGTATTAAGACAAAACGTCCCAAATTACTTTATCAAACAATGCACACTATGTCTATAATTGCTATGTTGACGTTACGCTGTTTTAAACAGGATATCATCTTTCATTAGCCGTTGCTAAGCACAGCGCAGAGGTATAATAAACGCTTGGATTTCAATACATTAAAACGTCTATCGTTCCTGCTCTACTGGTTTCTTTGCCTGAATTAAACGAAGAAATTCGTCTGTATATCTTGAAAGATTTTCATTTATAAGCCTTCATATTGGAAAGTAAACAAAATGGTTAGACTAAATCAGGTTTGTTTGTATATAATGTACTTGCGAATTGTAGGTTTTGTGTGGTATTATTCTATACACTGTAAAGAATCGAAAGTCGCCACTATAAATTTTAGACTAGGTGGGAAGATTCAGATTTCAAATCTCGTGTGCTCATAAAAGATAAGAACTCTCCACCAATCTCTGTAGGCTTGATAGCTCAACAGGTAAAGCAGTGGACTAAATTCCTGAAGATTGAGAGTTCAAATCGCGTGTTTTTATAAACGATAGAACTCACTACCAATCTCTGTATATGCTTGATAGCTCAAATATGGGTATATAGAGCAATGAAGTATAGTCAACTAGATTCTTGATGGTCGAGAGTTCAAATCTCGTGTAGTTATAGAAGATAAGAACGCATGACCACCTGTTTTTGTAGGCTTATAGTAATTACAGCAATGAACTTGCGAGTTCAGTATCTATTATAGTGACTTGATAGCTCAGTAGGTGGAACAGATTCTTCAAGGGTGCGAGTTTGTCTGGGTTTGTTTGGGCCTATATTTCACCTGGTCCACGTCGCTGAATCTAAAAATTACGTGCATTTTATAGGGTATTCGCAATTTACTTTTCAACGAGATTGTTGTTATTGTTTGTCCTATTAAGTTATTTATGTTTTGATATCGGTATCTCATATTTGAATGACAAATACACATGATATACTGACGCTATTGCAAGAGTGCGATAATTCAATATTTTCAGACACACTTCACCGCTACTCCAATAATTATTGCCACGCGCTAAGCTGATCAAATACAAGACTCAAGGTGTACTTAATCTTTGGAATAGAGCAACAGCCTAGAGAAAGCACTATTCTCTGAATATATAGCACTCATTCTGCAGTAACCAGATACCACGAGTTTGAACAAGAAGGAGACATTTGCATATACAAACACAATTTGATTGAGTGCAACGCTTTTAGTCTAATCTTGTTTCCTGCCAAGACATGCCAGAAATATCGGATTAACACATATAGATATTTTGCTGATACTGTTTTGAATATAATAGACTGCGAACAGTCTGTATACAGAAATTCGTTACGCAGGCTAGATTTTGAATATCATGGGTTTGGAAAATTTGCTGGTTATTTGCATGGTACTATAGCAAAATGTAAATACGCAGATAGCTAGAACCGCGTCCATAAAGGTCCATACAGACCGGACGCGATTTGGCAACGCGACGCGAATTTTCAATTTTCAATGACATTTAACTTCGGAACCACTTAAGCAATTTTAGCTATTTGGTCTGCATATCTTGTCAAATTTCTATTCGTTGACGGTTTTATTTGTTTTTAAAAACTGAAAACTCGCGTCGCGTTGTCAAATCGCGTTCGGTCTGTATAGACCTTAAGAACTAAGAAGTACCATAAGTGCGCGAATTATCGCACCTTATGTTAAGTGCATGCTTGCTCCCGTATCAAGCCGGTAATGGACAAGTTTTGACAAGTATGACAAGTTTTGTTTGCTGTATAGGCAACTTTGCCAATTTTTGCGATTGTGTTCGGGTCAACAAAGAAAATTTGGGAAAGTAATTTGAGCACACACATGGGGTTGGTCAACGATCAAATGTTGTAATGGCTAATAATAGCTATGCCTATGGTGGCCAGCTCAGATTCAGAAACTTGTCATGGAGAATGATAGCAAATAAAACTTGCTATATGAAAACTAGTAATAGAAAACGTGCTCCTGTGCAACCGAATCAATTTGGAACATTTTATTCGATGCTTGTGATGTTACTCTGAGCCGTGTATATCCACACCCGGAAGCTTGAAAAATACGCCTGGCCATTCACGGTGGCAACCGAACCTACGACTTTTGTCCGGTGTGCAGGATATACACTCAGAGTAACATCACAAGCATTATCATTCACCTGAGTACAATTTTATTCATTTTATTCGATATTTGCATGAGTCGCTATGGGTTTAGTTTACTCAAATTTGGAGTCAAATGTTTTTTGCATTGAGGAAAATTCTGAACATGGAGAATTCTGAAAAATTAAGGAAAATGGACCAATCCCCAATTAACCAGAATTTTGAACTCAACAAGTCTAGAGTTAATTGGGGATTGGTCCATTCTGGGCATTTATTCTGCCGACATTTTACAATGATATTTCTTCCATTTTTCGCATCCATGCCCATGGTTGTCATCCTTTTTCCCCCTGAAATTGGGCAACCATGGTAAACACTGCTGCCTAACAGTTTTACAAAGTATGTATTCTCTTTAGAAAATTAAATTTTAAAAATACCGAAGTCTCTGCTATAGATTTAGCAAACAAGCATGACCGCCTCGTTTTGGTGCTTTTTGCACATTTCAAAGGACTATAATTTCACTTATATGGATCGTTTTCGATCTTAAACTATCACACTAGCTTTGCCTTAAATAACTTGTTTTGTTTGAAAAACTGGTTATTAGCGCCTGGCAATGAATGACCATGAATGAGATATGCAATAATTCAAAGTTGTGTGGTAACTAGTTTTTGAATCGGTCAGTGTTACGTCAAGAAAGTGTCGAGTAGAATGCAGACCATGCTCACATATCTAATGTTATATAAATAACACGACTCTCTGCCCGAAATGCTTTGCAGTAGATGTAGACCGAATCGTTTGTATTCATTTCAGAGGAAAAAAGAAGTTGGAAAAGGCTTTATTTCAGTCTCAGCAAGATGTTATGCACCTCACTGAAAAACTGGTCGGAGTTCAATCAGGTACTTTTCAAATGCTCGTTGACAGATGTGTTTGATTTTCGAAGTTTTGGAGTCAAGGCATCGATATCTTTTTGGTGTGAAAGAAAGTTTTGCCTAATATAACTTGGCGTCTTGGAAAACAGATAGACAAACTATCTGGAAAAAATCCATTGCTAGACAGTATATATTAGTTCGTGCTATTCTCGCCTGTTTATCTGAATAGCTATAGTTCTTCTTGTGTGCATATAGTAAGACTGGTGGTCCTTAGCTCATACCGAGTATTGGTCCATTGCAGTTCTAGGTTTGATTGCTGCGGTTAGCTTAATACTAGTAACTTAAAACTTAAAACAGCAAACGTCCCAACGAACTTGGAAATGTTTTATGCAGAAATGTTGTCTGGATCAATAGAAGTTTTACTTAGCGTGTAAGGGTTTGAAATATCAAGAGGTTCAGAAATACACAAGCAAAACGATTGCTGTTTACTTTTAATATCTATAGTTCGGATAACTATAGCCTCAGTGTGTTAATGAGCTTCTTATGTTTTTAATACAGTTATTAGAGTCAATATTAAAAAGTTGCTGGGTTTTTTATGTAGATTTCGAAGACGCCAAAACAAAATTGACAACTCTGAATAACCAACTCGAAGTGAAAGAGGCTGATATTGACAGGTATGTATTCTGGTTACACCCTCTAAAACACCCATCCGCCTAACAAAATCTGGTTAATTTAATACCAGGACGTCTTTGTCGAATATAACCAGATTCCTGGTTCCTGCATGCAACCAGACTATTAATGAATCCAATCTTAGTTTGGTGTTATTTGTTTTGCAGGCTGAAAGCCCAAGTAAATGTTAATAAAGTAAGTGAAAAATATTTTTCGATGAAACTTAATTTTTTTAAAATATTTTAAACTTATCTTTTCTATGTGTTCTTTCAGACTTTTGAAAGGGAATGTGATGATCTGAGAAAGGGTTTACAGGCAAAAGAACAACAGCTACAGACATACAGAACGGTGGGTGTCCAATTTAAAACTGATAATACAATCCAGTATAGCTAGAGTGAGTTTAGGTTTCACTCGGTATAAAAGGGAAGCAACAAGGAATCGCCCATAACCTCGAGAGAGGTGTCCAGTGAAGATAAATTAGTGAAAGTGTAGTTTTTTCCTGTAGAAAAGTGGCTCAAATTTGGCCGGTATAGGGGTTATGCTCTATAGGGGTTATGCTCTTTCTAAAATTTTCCTGGGGCGTCGGGGGCCCATTCGTCAGAGAAAGCGCCTTTCACTTCTGAGATCGTGGGTTCGATACTTGCTGCGGACTCATGTGGAAAGAATCAAGCAGTCAACGCTCTACCAGAAGTCGTGAGTCTTCTCCGGGTGCTCCGGTTTTCTCCCACAGGCAGGGAAAGTTGACAGGGTGGGCAGGGCCGTGCCACGGTGATACCCCCCCCCCCCGCCCCCCAAAAAAATAAAAAAGGGGCCCAACTTGCGGAGAGGGGGCCCTGGAAAGCTGGAATTGCGGAACCTGTTAAATATTAAAGGAATTTTCTGGAAAATTGGTCTAAAAAGGTCTTCAAAACTAAATTTAAGCCCCCATTATGTAAACTTAGTGTTTGAAAAAAGTTTTGCGACCCTTCCCCCGTCGCCAGTATTTTGCGGAAAAATTTTTTGGTTTGGGGGGGGGGCAAATGGGAGGGCCCCCAAATTTTTTATTTCACTCCCCCAACCAAAAACCACTTGGCACGGCCCTGGTTATAATGGTGAGAAAAGAATGTCAGTTCTTTTCAAATTCTTGAATTTTGAGGCGTATAAATACAATACTCAATAGATAAAGATGTAGTTTATTTTATTGTCAATTTGTTTTTATTTTGATCAGCGTCTGCTGCCACGTAACGCTTTATTGAAATCCATCAATTGAATATTTTGAATAATGTTTTATATAAAATGAAAGAAAATTAAATGATTGCAAAATATACTATGTATAGTGGTCCGTTTGCATATAGAGGTCAGTAGTCGCGCAAGGGCAGTGATGGTTCCAGAGATACAATAAGCATCCTAATAGAAACATTAATGGTAACGAGGAATTAGTAGGATTAATAATATGTTTCTATCCAAATCTACACTACGCGAACCGTAGGAATCCATTCTAATTCACCAAAGATTACAATATTCCCCGGTTATCCCTCAACCTGATACATAAAAATTTGTTTACATGAAGCATTGTGGCACCCGAGAATTTTTTTGGAAAAAATAATTCAATATTTGTACTTTTTTAGTAGAAAAGTATTTTTCAAATGTTAATTGTGTTCACTGTCAGTCCTGTCAGTCTGTTTGAAATTTGTTATTTTTAAAATTTTGTGTCCAGACGTCAAATGGCTTGTACTACTCGGCGTTTGATACAGTTTAATTTGTGCAAAAAATGTACAAAAAGATGCGTGCCAAGATTTCTGACCACAGAAGCACAAGGTTTGCTTTTATCGTATTATCAAAAATTACTGACATTTTAATGCAGTTTATCATTTATGAATGTTACATGTGAATTGTAGGGGTAAGGGTGGAGTAAGTGGGTCAGGTGGGGTCAACTCTAAAAACAAAACACAGTTTATATCAGAGTGAATCGATTGTTTGGTAATAGCCTTGTGTTTGGTGGCAAATACGTGGGATTTCGTATCATTTTTTCACTCCAGTACAGCATAAGCATCAATACATTTGAGGTTGACCCCCTGTAGTGAAAGCCAAGAATAGCCATGACTGAATAGGCCCATACCTGTCTTGACACACCTCCCGGACTGTAATGTTTGGTCTTTTGGAACACGTACCTGTGCAGAAATTTTAGCTGAATTTCTGCCTGTGTGTGCATTTTCAAGAAAATCCTACAAAATCAGCATTTTTTTTATGAACTGATGAAACAGATTTATTTTGTCTCTTACGTGTTGGGTCTTGCGAAAAGGGGTAGAGAAAACTTTGAAAATGTCATTTCATACAATCTAGAGACTTTCCCACTCGACACCAACCATGTGGTCGTTGTGGAAGTTAGGCAACCATTCTCAAATGTTCATCGAGGGGAGATTGCCTATATACCATGCACGATTTGGAGTGGCTTTATTATGGCACTCAGTTGTAACACTGTTCAACTTTGACAATTTCCGACAACAGTGACAATTTTCCAACAATTTCCGACAACATTAACAATTTTCCGATGGGTCTCAACAATGGGGGGGGGGGGGCATGCCCCCGGCCACGGCGCCACTGACACTCTTACAAGTGTTACACAGTGTTAAACAATGTTACATATTCTTACATAGTGTTCCAGTGCTACATAGTGTTACACAGTGTTACATAGTGTTACACGTTGTTACATAGTGTTCCACAGTGCTACATAGTACTACAGAGTGTTACATAGTGTTACACACACTAACCCTAACCCCACCCCTACCCCTAAATAAAGATTGTGTAACACTTGTTACGTAACACTGTTACCTGAGTATATACTTGATAATACAATTGCCTGGGTCATTTCAAGAAAACATGCACATGACCACAGAGGAAATTATATGCTGATCTTCCTCTCAATCCTCTTTTGACATCCTGGAACATGTTGCTATTATTAGAGATTCCCCCCTTCCTATTCCCCAGACAGTGCAAATTTTCTCCACAGCGAGGGTGTGGATTTATTCTGGAATGACCAATTCTTCACATTTGTATGTCTTTCAGAAATACCACTACAGCTAGAAGAATATGAATTTGAAGATATGGAATACAGTGAACAAGAAATCTTGTATCCACATCATATTCCTACCACTTGGTTTCAGAAAGGTTTACTCGCTGTTGGATCTGGTCTGGCTGCCTTTGTTGATCCAAAAAGAGATGGTTAGTTGGAAAAATACCATCTCTGGGTATTAGTTGAAAGACTGTATGTCTTCCAGATGAGGTGCCCTACTCAGTGGCAGTGGGTGGGGGGAGGAAAGAAAAAATATTTTTCAAACCATATTCATAAAAAAAGGGAACCTTCAAAAAATTTTCTGGACTATCACAAGTAAAAAAAAAAGTTTCAAAAATTTTTCCCCATCCATGTCTACTAAAAAAATGGGTCCAAAGTTCACAGTTTCACCAATTCCTGCTTTTGGGGCCATCTGTTGCAAATTTTCTGGCCCTCTATAAAAAAAAATTATGGTAATTTTTGCCAGGGGCCTTTGTCTCTGGACTCCTGCCAGTTACACCACTGGCCCTACTTTTTCATTGTAAACCTCTGAATATAAGCTCACCCAAATATAAGCCCACTCCCATATATAAGCCCATCATATTCACTAACTCTCAGGTCATTCTGAATATAAGCCCCCCAAATACAAGGCCCTCTGTGTATAAGCCCTGGGCTCATATTTGGAGGTCTACGGTGTTTTACTCTGTTTAATGCCAGACAATTTTACTCATGAAAGCAAGAGTGCTGAGACTCAATGAGGTACAAGAAATATTTCACTGCTGCTACCAAGTGAAACTATTCAATAATATGGTTGACATGTTATTTATAATATAATAAAAACTGATTAAACTAACTTCTTTATGCCAGATAGCTGCAGCAGTTCTAAATTGCTCTCTCTCTCTGTCCCTCTAACGTCTCGTTTACACTTGCAATTTTTGCTGTGATTTTTTTCGTCTGATGGATATGAACGAGTGGATAAGTTAATAATGAATATTCAGATGAGGGTACATGTACTTCGAACATTTGTAACTCATCTTGATCTACTCATTTATATGCATCAGAAGGAGAAAATCACAGCAAAATTGCAAGTGTAAATGGGAACACCGCGGAAAAACGTCTGCGCATGCGTTAGCTTTGTTTATCAACTAAGCAACGACAATTTCCGAATTTTCGTTTGAGATACATTTCTTAAAAAAAAACTGTGTCGCCAAATATAAAAAAATTTCGTGTTCACAATAATTAAACTTTAGGATTTATTCTACAATTTGAGTGGGTTAAGAAGCTTAACTTTTCGAGAGTTTTCTTAACTTTTGAGTTTGAATTTTTGTTTTGAATAATTTTGCAAAAATTTTCGAAGTCGTGTCCGTTAAAATCAACAATTTTTACATGAATTATATTTCATTCCATACTTAAAATGCCAGGACGCTTTCAATTAATGTCTAGTCTACCCATTTGCTATATTTTCTCGTTTGTTTTACTAATTTTTGACCAATTAATAAGCATGTTTTTGTTTTAGAAATTGATATTCAAATTCCCCGCCATATTTTCATAATTTGGTGCATGCGCAGACGTTTTTCCGCGGTGTTTATACATACAGTACCGTTTAAAAAGAATCATTTTATGACAATTTTATGTTACTTCAAAACATCTTTGGTTACAGTCGTGCAAAGAATTACGTTAAAATCAAGTTTTCAAAAAAGGCATACAAAAGTGTAGCTAGGGTTTCTGTGTCTGTAGTATATTTATTTACTTGTATTTCACGTTTTAATGCCACAATTCCCTAAAAAGATCGATGACCCCCGTTTTTTAACTGATAATTTATTTCTTCAATGCATTTTACATTTCATATACGAAATTAAAAGAAAAATCATTTCTGAATCTTGAAAAAAAATCCTTTATCAATGCATGTTCTCAAAGAAAGATATGTAAAGAAATGTGGAAAAGACATTTGTGGATCACAATTGTACACGTTAGTAGTTTCATTTTGCTCAAAACACAATATTTTTTCAAAAATAATTACAAGATAGGTTTACTAAAGCAAAATCCGCTCTAAAAACGTCAATAAATATCGGCTGTTGTGATTTTGCTGTTACTCGTAATGAGCGTCAAGATGGCGCTATATTGGGGTAAAGGTGGTATATATTGTGATTGTCATATCTTCTTAACGAATTCGGTGACCCCGACTTTTTTGTGTGATTTTACTTTAAGTATATCATAAACTCCATGCATGGGAAGTCCGTTCACACTATAATACTAGGCATCAATAGGTTGAATTGCAATCACACTGAAACACTGTCTATTGACTCACACAGATATGATAGCTGTGCTAGGAGAGAGCACCGGGTATCTTGCTTTAAAAAGAATAAGAAGATCAATGCAGCTAGATCGAGAGGGACAAAAAATTCTGAGGTAAACTAAAACTCGATCTGACGCCCATAATCGAAAAGCTCACTCACACTCTATGAGTGGGTCAATCTGAGCTTTTCTTGAGTGTTAATGCTGTTTTTGAATAGCTGGAGGGTAAGTATAGTCACATAGTAAGGTACAACACTCACCTTCCAGTTATTCAAAAACAGCATTGACACTCAAGAGAAGCTCAGATTGAACCTCCACTCATTGAGTGTGAGTGTGAGTGAGCTTTTAGAATACGGGCGTGAGTTAATTAAAACTAGGTAACATTACAGAAACATTTGAACAATATTCCAATGTGTCTTAGACCTTGACCTGTTTGTATACCAATGTGTCTTAGACCTTGAGAAATATTGGTAGTTAAATATCTCTTATAGAGAGCAACCACGAATTAATACATCAACCATTGATGTGCCCGCATTACGTGAACTTCCTGAGGGAACGTTTGGAAAAGAATATACAAAGTTTTTAGACAAAAACGTGAGTATAATCTCATGCATGTATATTATATACTTTTTTTGCAACTAATCAAAAATAATTTGCAGTTTTTTGCGAGAAGCAGGAACAGGGGCTGTGTAGCTTGGGAGTTGTGATAGGGGACTGGGTCACGTACCAGAGGGAATGTTCTGAGCAATTGGCCATTGGGTGTGAGAAAGTCAATTTTGACAATAGGAAACCAAACTCAGAGCTTGACGGATTGAGATTTATTTTGATAAATAAATTTGGCAGGAAAATAGCAAAACAACACAAAGTTTTAAAATAGTAAAGAGAATGTTATAGAAAAGAGACACCTATTAAATCTGGTGGGTAAATATTGCAAAAAGATACACTGGGAAAAATTGAAATTTTCTACTATACTACACGGCAAAAAGCGCCGAGCCCGTTGCTCAACAGGATTGAACAATGTTTTGCTGCCCACGTTGTTCACACTTGTCAACAATATTGAACAGTATTGTTGAGCCTGAATCGGGTGTAACAATATTGTTCAATATTGTTGACAACTGTGAACAATGTGGGCAGCAAAACATTGTTCAATCCTGTTTTCGTCAGTATCGCATCAACCTGAGCGTTTTTTTTTGCCGTGTAGCGTGCACAAGACCTTCTAACCCAGGTTTACAGTTAGCAGTCACTTGCAGGTAAAATGGTTACCTCGGATCCCAACATCTGACACATGAGTAGTATCAAGTATCTGAGGGATGATAATATAAAGTTATGATCATGCATGATGTATTGATTAAATTAATTCATAAATTCATGTTATTTTTTTAATTTTAGAAAGTAACTCCTGACACCAGACTTCCTGTAAGTTGATCATTAATTTGTTTGAAAAGTTATACTATGCACCGGGCTACTATGGGGCTTTGTACTATTATGTTGATACTGCCATTTGATATGTGCCGCGATCTGCGAGTACAAAGTATTCGTTGCCTGCTCTAACCAGGCCTTAAAATATCTTTTACAGGGCTGTCTGACAAAATGTCCGATGACGTTGAGTTTGGGTCGGACATATGTCCGATGACCTTCAGTTCAGTTTGGCTCGGAAATAAGTCTGAATGACACAAATGAATATCAGCACAATGTATTCATTCTGAACGGTAGATGTTGTGAAGATATTAAATAATTTGTGTCATTCATACTTATTTCCAAGCTAAAAATAACTTGCTTGCAAGAACAGCAATAAGACTTCGACAAGTTAAGCCCGTTTTCCACTTCACCATTTCGCTCGCCGCCCCGCGCTCGATTAGCTAGGTTAAAACAACATTTCCAGTTCACTTTTTATACGATACTCAATAGTCCTCTGATTTTCCATTTAACATACGAGCCTTGCTACTGATTGATTTACGTTGGACAAAGCTACAGTTCGGTCGGACACCAATACACTCGGGTCGGACAAACAGTAAACCTCAGTTTCACTTATGTCGGACAGAATGTCCGGTGGCTTCCTCACTACGTCGGACAATTTCACGAATGGGTCGGACAATGTCCGTGACCGACCGATATTTTAGGGCCTGGCTCTAACTCTAAGAATAATATGCGATCTTAGGACTCATGTCTAATCACGGAGCACAGCTACGGTGGAAGGGTTAGTTTAGGACTAATCCCAGCTTTCGGGTTAAGGGAGCGGTCAGTATTTATGGTGGGGGGTGGCACCGAAGAGAAATGTTTTTCGTGGCAAAAATTTTGCTGACCCAACCATTAAAAAGTCAAAAAATTTGATTACCCAACCTCAAATATCAATTGAAAAATAATTACCCACCCCTGGCCAAAAACGTTACAAAAAGATACCATTCAGTTGTCACACATGTCCTTTACCTCTTCTGTGACATGAGTTTCATAACGGATTGTGAAATTTTCTGCAGTCTAAAGTTTCATGTTGTCTGCACATGTACTTTCTTTGGAAACACCATTTGTTTTGTCAAAATGATCAAGATAGTGACTCTGATTGATTCACATATAGTATTGACAAATGACTGTTGACATTGCTTTTCAGTCGACGATATTTTGACAGTGAGTCATGTTTTTGAAATGACAATAAATTTTTATTACCCAACCCTTGAGTTGTTGTGTTTTTCATTTACCCAACCTTTTACTCACTCAAAATTTTGTTTACCCAACCTTTTTCTCTTCGGTGCCACCCCCCGCCATAAATAATGACCGCTCCCTAATCCCAACCAACCCTGTCAACATTCCCTGTGGGAGGAAACCAGAGTACCCGGAGAAAACCCACGACTTTCGGTAGAGAGCGTTGACTGACTGAACGTCCACAACGCGAATCGAATTACCCGCGAGAAGAAATCAAGAAATAATTTGCCACTCGATTACGTTCTGCTGAGTGGTCCTGTGGCTGTAATGTGTTCTTAATTAGAGGAACTTGAATTTGAGAGCCACTGCTCGATCTAAGAACTCGAGAATGTTCCACCATTTGCAGTTTTAGGTAATGCTGAATAGTAGTACGTCACTCGTTCTCTAGGTACGGTTTGTTGATGATCCAGAACTGGCTTACATCATGCAGAGATATCGTGAAATTCACGACTTTACACACACTTTACTGGGCATGCCTACCAAGTAAGTCAAACAATTATTAGACTATATCATGCATAAAAGTATTACTCGTCTGTGATTAGTTGATTTCAGTGCAGTTAATACCATTTAAACAGCAGTGCAAAAATCTGTAATCACAGAGCAATTTTCGTAATCACTATGAACCAATCAAAATTGAGCTAGGTTTTGGCGGGAAAAATTTAAAAATATTCTTTTGTCAAAACAAAGATGGCCACATTTAGCGGTGCGGAAAGATTCCCACACTTGGTCAAGTTCAAATTTGATTGTCTCCAATACTTTTATGTAAATTATCGACAAGTAATATAGCATGGTTTCTCGTGAAATTTGGATAAACATGCACTCGTGAGTTTTTCAAAGACCTCAAAATAGCACTCGTGCATGTTGTATCCAAATTACACTCGAAACCATGCTATTACCTATACTAATCTACTGACATCGCGGCTCCACTGATTATTTATCTGCCTAAGATAGTCTGGTTAATTTAACCAGGACGTCGTGGTCAAATATAATCAGATTCCTGGTTACACTATAACCAGGCTATGTGAGATAAAATAGCCGGGAAATTTAACCAGTAATATTAAATTAACCCAAATAGGGTTAATTCTCGGTTAACCTGGAAAATGTTAACCTGGGTGTTTTTACACTGGGAAAACATAGTGAAATTCATACTATGTTATTTGCGATTGCATCACTAAATCCATAGTATATCAATAGTTGCAATTAGTATGTAAATTGGATTTCCATACTATTTCCAACTAAGAGTCCAAGATCCATACTATTTCTATAGTAAGGATTTTGAAAATAATTTCCAGTTTTAGAGAGTGTTGTACAGTCTAAATTTTTGCCGCCAAGTTCCAAGTCCTCGCTTTAAAAGCTAAATGCTTCATAATTTAAACTCGTATATTCACATTGTTAGTATTTCGTCTTCTAAACCTACTTTTATAAATCCAGGATATAAATCGATTGCTTTTTTCTGAAGGCTGAGCAAGAAAGAAATCAAGAAATAATTTGCCGCGCATATTTTTCTTAGAGTTTTAATAGAGCAGGCAGCGAATACTTTGTACTCGCAGATTTCAAGCACATATCAAATGACAGTATAGACATTGTAGTACAAAATTTATGATTCCACAGCAAATATTGTAGCGTGACTGGCAAATGCATTTTTGGACATAACATAACATAAATATATCATGTAACGTCTATGTTTGGTAACTTGGGTTCTAGTTGACTGTTAGTGCAAACAATAAGCTTGGAAAATCATGATTTTCGACAAAACAAACGCTCTATTACATGCACAGACACGATCAGCCCAATTTAAATTCCATTGCAATTTAATACGATGTTTGTTATTGTCGCACAAATAACAAAGTACTCAACTGAACTATTAGCGCAAACTGCCAGGCGAACTGCAAACTTCAAGAATCGATATAGTTTCGAAAAAACAAACGCGCTATTCTTTAGTAGTATACTGGTACTTGTACTACACTAATGTTTTGCATATTTTCATGGACTTAGCGACTTCACCCTCCGTTCAGTGTCCTGTTTATTTATTTATTTAAATCTGATCCACCTTGTTATATAGCTTGGTAATTTAAAGTATTAAACATTTCCTGCATGATTTCTGCGTTATTTCTTCAGTCACTGTAGCTTTGCTCAATAACAAAACGTACGTCATATTTTGTTTGAATTCCATTGATGTTTATACAATTTCATGCTGTAGCCTGTAAATCCGTAAATGTCAGCTACAGCTATAAAATATAATTCAAACACTCATTAATAATTCATAATTCACAAGCTTATTGGCAAATCATGTCAACCATAATATGTCACTTGAAGATGCTTTATACGACCTGATAAAACTCATCTTCATTAGTATTCTTCATACAGAAATCCATCCTAGTTAGTATATTATTTATATAAAGAATACTATAATGAGACGGCATCTATTCGTGTAGTCGTGTTTGAAGCTATTCAAAACACGTGTTAGTCGTCTTTTATGCTCGTGCTGCGCACTCCTACGCATACGCGTACATGATACACTATTTCGAATTACGAGAATAGAAGAATAAAAGTATACTCTTCTTTCCGGCAAACAATATTTCGCATATTTTCGTATTTTCAAACGATTCAATTTCATTGCTTAAACGGGCATGATAACCTTCTGAAACGGTGCGTTTAAATAGTGAACAACAACGCTCTCACGTCTAAGGAAATGTCCTTAAAACAAGGAATTTTGCTGGGAAGTTTTAAAGAAGCAATTTAATATTTTATTAAGAAATATTCTGAGGAATATCACAATTTCAGAAAAAAATATCGTGAGCTTGTGATACTAATATTTTTATTCTTTTAAATACATATTTCGTAATGTCCGGCCTAGAAACGAAATTAAAACGCTATCATTTGTTATTTGTCACCGAAATTCTGACTCGCTTCAACACGCATACGTCATGTTAATTAAGTTCATTTAAATAATTTTCTTGAAAAATAAGGAAATTTCGTGGACAAACTAAGGAATTCCAAAATTTGATTGTGACTGCTACTTGAGAACAAATGTGACATTCTTGTACGCTTCCTGCTTGAACGCAAATTAAATGGCAGTAATCTGTTCGAGCAGTTGATTTCATTATCGAAAGATGGATTTAAATGTTTACATCCAGACGATCGTTTTGTGCGTCCTTAACATACTAAATACTTGCGCAGGAGTTGTTTTAAACCTATTGGTGGTCGTCAGTTTTTGGAAATCCTCTCCAGATCTTCGAAAGAAATTATGCTATTTCATGATCATGGTGTTGTCGTGCTTCGACTTCCTTGTTGTCATAACAAATATGCCAGTGGTGATCGTTCATCTAATCTTATGGTTAGATGAAAATTATGATGCACTAACTGTGTCACGAACTTATGAGAAACTTTCGAGTTTGTTCCATTGCTTTTCTATTGTTGCACTTCTGGTTCTGAGCTTTGAACGATATCTGGGAGCATACTATCCTTTTTTTCATCGAACATCAGTCAACAGACGCAGACTGCTAACACTCCTCGCTGTATTGTTGATTGTACCAACTGTCATAATATCAATTTCTGTGAACGACTTGGTAATTTCCTTTTCAGTGGCGTTAATAATTTTCCTTGGCATTGCATTTCCACCATTTGTGTTCATCAACTACAGATTGTTTAAGATTTCCAGAAAAATGCGACGCGACAACGCCGCATCATCCGAGGCAACCGTGCATGTTAATATAAAGAAGATTAATACCTGTTTGTTGGCAGTTGCCTGCCTGGCGTTGTACATTCCAACGTTCGTCTTCATTGTGGTTGATCTACTTGAGAAATCGACGGCAGAACACGAGTCGGAAAAATCGAGGATGGCTAGATTTTGGAATGGCACGGTAGCTTCTATGAATGCTACATTCAACTGTTTGATCTTTTTCTGGAAGAATGACGTTTTACGCAGAGAGGGGAAAAAGGTATTGAAGACTTTGAAAAACCGTCTTTTCCCATGCTAAAGTTGGCCCAGCTTAAATTATCCATGTTTGTCGGACACGTATAACACGTCTGTCGTTTTATAGATTAAGGATTGAAAATCAGCCAAATGTGGCGAGTATGTGGCGAGTATATTGCATATATTTTATTACAGCAACCGCTGAGTATTTTTATAAGCCTGTCCCTATATTTAGTCTAGCTGGCTTGATACATCTGATTCATATAAGTCTGGAAAAAGGATAAATGCATGGGAAACATTTGTGGGCTTACCAACAAGATTGATGAATTTTGTTTCTTTTATTTGTTCTTCTAGATTATTACAAAATTAAATACGTTTTGTCTAACGTTTCGTTTTCCTACACGAAAACTATTTCCAAAGACTTGAACGTTTGTGATATTAACCGTTCATTTTTTATCAGATTTTAAAGATTGATGAACGTTTAATTGATTTGCGTGTTGTGTAAATTAAATATGATCAATTTAAAGCTTTCATGCACCAACTTGTACATGTATTAGATGATTTATGCCATATATATATATATATATATATATATATATATATATATATATATATATATATATATATATATATATATATATATATATATATATATATATATATATATATATACTATATATATATATATATATATATATATATATATATATATATATATACCGGGTGGCCCAAAAAAAAGTACTCCTGTTTGATTCGTAATAACATCTAAACAAGTATAGCTTTTAAAGAGAAATAACTTGCATAAAATAGAGGAAGGACTAACTTAGACTTTGATATATTACAGTTGTATTTCACTTAAAAATTCACGGAGATATTAATCTTTAAATTCGGGAGGATATTTCTGGATGTGTCTGAAATATGCAAAAATCGGCGTATCAAATATTAATCAAGATTTGCCCGACTGAAGCATGCACTATTACCAGTAAATAAATGACACTTGACAAATTGTTTATTATGAAACAAAGTATTATTATATCTACAAAATACAAGCAAGATTCATTCGTCCGAAATTCGCGTGTGTTCCTAGCACGAATACGTTTCCTTATTTCATGAGACCACTGCATCGCGAAGGATCGTCATTGGATCATTCGTAGTTCTGAATTAGGGCATGCTGTCACAACGGAATTGTGAAGCTCTTCTAACTTCTGCAACGTTCTGAAATCTTGTTAAGAACACCCAAACTCTTTTGCCGTTTCTTAATCTTGGCAAGTTCATGGAGTAAACTGAGAATTATATGAAACACAATCAAACCATACAACTCCATAAGACATAACAATTAAGCAACTCCCCAGGGACATGCAACATTTTTGGAACAAAACGTAACAAAATAGTAGCGTTGATACGGTGATGTGTATTTGCAAAAAGCAATATTATTTCCTTCAATAAAGAATATTCATCCTGCTCTAACCGAGAAATAATCTACTCAGTCTGTTTGAACCCATTAAAAACATAAAAAAATTAGGCTAGTTAAGAATACGAAAAATTTAAGCGCCTGCCTTCCATGGTCAGTCTTTCATGTACATTTAAGTTTGCAAAGACCTAATATTAAATACTTGCATAATTTCGAACGTTCATATTTCAGGAAACAATGAGCTAAGACTTACATGTAAGATGTCTAAATCTACGCCATATCCCATACAAACCCTAACGATAATTCGCTGAAATACAAGTTAGCCTGATATGTCATTAAGCAAACAAACGCTGAAGTTAATATTTGATATGCCGATTTTCGCTAATTTTAGACACATCCCAAAATATGCTCCCGATTTTGAACATTAATATCTCCGTGAATTTTGTATATTTGTATATATGTAAAATGTATATATATGTATATATGTATATATGTATATATATATATATATATATATGTATATATATATATATATATATATATGTATATATGTATATATATATATATATATATATATATATATATATATATATATGTATATATATATATATATATATATATATATATATATATATATATATATATATATATATATATATATATATATATATATATATATATATATATATATATATATATATATATATATATATATATATATATATATATATATATACTCGGTCAAGGCTTCTTCAGTGGGAAGCTAGTTCAGGTCGTATGATGTCCCTATTTATATGCAAGTTCGTCTCTTAAAAATACAATTTAAAACTAATTATGAATTAAGTATCGCAATGACCTTGTTTATATATACAGGATTAAAAAGAATAAAGGAATAAAATACTAATTACACTGACCTGAAAGGTCAAGTGTCTTAAATCCCTAATTTCCTGGGGGTTTTTCCTGTTTTCTTCGTCGTCGAGAAATCGAGTTTGCGTTAGCACATCGCAGGCTCAGTTTCCAGTGTTCTCGTTTACTATACAGATCAGGTTTCAAGATGGCGGCCATTCAGTGAGTGACTATTTCAGTCAATTGTTTGAGACTAAAATAGTCGCTCATTGAATAACCGCCATCTTACGAATTTTACCACGTTTTTCTGTGAATTTGTATTTATTCTATTCTCTGCACTTTCTTGGAAGTTGACTTGGTGTGTTTTTTTCGTGCCACGTGTCTGGAAATGCGACATCTGGATCGCTGAGTTTTTCGAATTTTGTACGTTACGGGCTTACGGAATGTATACAATGTTGTCTGCGTTAGTGCATAACGTTTGCCGCGCGTACTTTTCTTAGAGTTAGAGCAGGCAACGAATACTTTGTACTCGCAGATCTCCAAGCAATCAAATGACAGTATGGACATAGTAGTACAATATTTATGATTCCACCGCAAATAATGTAGCGTGAATGGCAAATGCATTTTAGGACATAACACAACATATAAAATATATCATGTAACGTCTATGTTTACTAACTTGGGTATTAGTTGACTATTAGCGCAAACACAAAACAAAGGCGCTATTACATGCACAGACACGATCATCCCAATTTAAATTCCATTGCAATTTGATACGATGTTTATTATTATCGCACAAGTAACAAAGTACTCAACTGAACTATTAGCGCAAACTGCCAGGCGAACTGCAAACTGCAAACTTCAAAAATCAATATTTTCGAAAAACCAAACGTGCTATTCTTTTGTAGTATACTTGTACAACACGCTTCCTGCTTGAACGCAGATGGCAGTATTCGAAAGATGGATTTAAATGTTTACATCCAGTCGATAGTTTTGTGCGTCGTGAACATACTGTTTACTTGCGCAGGAGTAGTTTTAAACCTACTGGTGATCGTCAGTTTTTGGAAATCCTCTGCAGACCTTCGAAAGAAATTATGCTATTTCATGATCATGGTGTTGTCGTGCTTCGACTTCCTTGTGGTCATAACGCATCATCCATTAGTGATCATTCACCTAATCTTATGGTTAAATGAAAGGTATGATGCATTAACTGTGACCGCGACTTATGAAAAACTTTCGAGTGTGTTCCCTTGCTTTTCTATCGTTGCAATTCTGGTACTGAGCTTTGAACGATATCTGGGAGCATACTATCCCTTCTTTCATCGAACATCCGTAACTAGACGCAGACTGTTAACACTACTCGCAATATTGTTCATTATACCAATTATCTTAATGACAATTTCTGTGAACGACATAGTAATTTCCTTCTCAGTGGCCGCACTAATTTTCCTTGGCATTGCATTTCCACCATTTGTGTTCATCAACTACAGATTGTTTAAGATTTCCAGAAAAATCCGACGCGACAACGCCGCATTACCCGAGGCAACCGTGCATGTTAATATAAAGAAGATTAATACCTGTTTGTTGGCAGTTGCCTGCCTGGCGTTGTACATTCCAACGTTCGTCTTCATTGTGGTTGATTTACTTGAGAAATCGACGGCAGAACACGAGTCGGAAAAAACGAGGGTGTCTAGATTCTGGAGTGGTAGTGTAGCTGCTACGAATTCTACATTCAACTGTTTGATCTTTTTCTGGAAGAATGACATTTTACGCAGAGAGGGGAAAAAGGTATTGAACACTTTGAAAAACCGTCTTTTCCCATGCTAAAGTTGGCCCAGCTTAAATTATCGATGTTTGACTGACACTTGTCGGACACGTGTAACACGTCTGCCGTTTTATAGATTACTGAGGATAGAAAATTGGCCAAATGTGACGAGTATATTGCATGTATTTTATTAGAAAACAGGTGAATAGAATTGTAAATGATAATTACGGGAACCGCTCAGTATTTTTATAAACCTGTCCCTATTTATATTAGTCTAGTTGACATAATATATCTGATTTGTGTAAGTCTGGAAAAGGATAAATGAGAAACATTTGCGGGCTTACCAACAAGATTGATGAACATTTTAATTGATTTGCGTGTTGTGTAAATTAAATATATGACCAATTTAAAGCTTTCATGCACCAACTTGTACATGTATATAATTTGTGCCTGATCGTTTTTGCTGCTAGTCAAAAGGCTATCTATGAGTGCCACATCTTATAGCACGAAACTAAATAATAATAAAATGCGTATATAGTATAATGCAAAGCTCGCTTCCTTTGTGGTTGCTTGAGCCCTCTGACCCCATTACACTCTGCGCATGTCTGGCAGTGGCGTAACTACCATGGGCTCGGACCAGGCGAACCCGAGGGCCCCAACCCCAATGGGTCAAATGAGGGCCGCCAGGCTCAGGTATACCAAATACGTATTTAGAATCATATATGAGTAGAGTGCTCGATTATCGATATACCGAAGTATAGAGCTAATAAAGATAAAGATAAAATAAACCTGGTTTACTTCATAAGATTTATTCACTATATACAAACTTGTTTCGTATGACAAGCAATGCTTGCCACACTCATCAGGTGATTTAAATGTCGCGCTATGTTAATTGTTGCCAAGGTTATATGTACTATATACATGTTTGACGTAAACGGAATGTTCAAGTATTAAATTACGTATAGATTACATATACAGATTATAGTAAGTAATCTATATTGCTTAAGAGAAATTTGTTTCTATGTCTGCATTTCGATAAAAGTTCACTTCTTGAATTTAAAGAACAAAGTTCAGGGTGGTAGATTATAATGAATTTTTCATGACTTGTGTACAAAGACTGCAGCGTTTCGTCTGTGGTTTCGTTGTGTTGTTGTAGCTCTTGCATCGTTTAATAATACGCCAGTTTATGGAATACTTGACCTTTGACCCTTTAAGTTGCCAAATGTATTTGCTCAGCTCTGTCGCATTTCTACACAGTACTTGCTTAATCTGAATGAGCTAGTGTGGCAATAATATCTGGATTTGAACTCTCCTTCAGTATGTCCGACACACGATTCCTTTTGATTCGTATCGTTCCTAACAACCGTTGCTTGGTACAGTATATACTACGCTGGATGTTAGACATTTACCGGGCAGTGGACACGAGGACTTATTCCTGCAATTGCATTGTCTTGGTTTCGTGCTGCATGTTGACGCATCTGTTGAGGTGTGCTTATTTACTACAGATTTATTGTGCCCAGAAATTATATTACGAATGTTCGGCATGCAACTGAAACTCAGCTTCAAGGTATTTCTGTTAAATATTTTGTGGAGAGGATTGTTTTTAGGGAAGCAATCATAACGTCTAGTATTACACAACAATAATATATAAATAAATAAATATATTTTTCACATGCTGCATATGAGGGGCGAAGTGATATCAGTTTTACTTAAATAACTGTTCCGGTGTTACAGCGTCCTACGTTCTGGCTTTTAGTGCTAACTAAAGGCCCGTTTACGCTTGCAAGTTTTGCTGCGATTTCTAGTGCGATTTTCGTCTTCTGATGGATGTGAACGAGTGGATGAGTTATGGATGTTCAGATGTGGCTACATACATATAGGCCTACTCAGAACATTCATAACTCATCTACTCGTTCACATGCATCAGAAGAGGAAAATCGGGCTAGAAATCGCAGCGAGAATTGCAAGTGTAAACAGGTCTTAATTAAGTTCCGCACATGATCGGCGGTTAACATAACCCGCTGTATGGTCAACCAGATGCTCGGGGCTTTTACTTCCGTTTCGGCGGGTAGCGGAAGTGATATCCCTG
>CACRXK020007549.1:0-22587 GCA_902702795.2 Paramuricea clavata
CGATCCATTCAACCAGTTTTTCAAATGTGTCATACTCTCCCTGCTCATGTAACCAATACTTGTATTCTCGGACATACTCTTCTGGAAGCTTCTCTTTTACCGTAAGACCAAGATGTTGTCCCCTTAGTTCTCCATTTTCGTCACCATCTTGCAGTGCAACCAGTATTCGATCGAGGATTGCCAGTAATTCTTCCATGTCTTCCACATTATAACGCCGTACTTTTGATAGTCCTCGAAAGGTTGCCAAATGAGTACGGATCTGTCGACGTTTTCCACCATACTTTCGTTCTAATTTCTCCTTTGCCTTTTCATATGCATAACTTGAATAGCCAAGGTCTCGTACAGTCTCCAATGCTTTTCCACGCAAGCAATTCTGCAGTCTCAGCATCTTTTCTTTCACAGGCATATCTGTATCATCCACAACTGATGTAAATGCAGCATTCCAAGCTTCAAATTCAGTTTTATTCTCACCGGAGAATGTTGGCAACTCTACGCCTTTCAGTTTGACATGTGTAGAGGTCGGCGGCAATCCAAAGGGAAATGCTTGGGGTGGTGTCATGTTCTCAGGTGAATTCTGATTATTTTTTACAGGTAATACAGTAACATCTTCAGTCACTTTGCCAAACCGTTCAGTGGCTTTAGCTCGTGCTTCATTCAAAAATACTATCGAACGTGCATCCTTTATTCTTTCTTTATTGAGTTCAAAAGTCTCACATTTTTTCTGTAGTTCTTGCTCTAATGCTTGCTGATCTTTTTCAAGCTGCTTTAGCCTATCATTCGCATCTTTCACTTCTTGTTGCTGTGTCTCAACAACAGATTTTTCTACTGACTTAGGGGGGGTTACATGGGATGACTTTGCATGGGATGACTTTGCATGGGATGACTTTGTATGGGATGACTTTGTTGCCATTGAATTTACAGATATTTTACTTGACGCGATTGTGGATACTTCCGATTCATCTTCACCATTGACAAGTCGTTCCTTAATGTGGTCATTGGCATATTTTATAGTAGTGTCAACTAAGTCCATAATGTCACATAATTCTTTGTCTAAATTTTCTATTACAGTGTCTACGTCTGTTCCTTCTAACACCTCATCACTTAAAACAACAGTTTCTTTTAAAGCATAAATAATCTTTTCAATTATAGCACTCTCAGCCTTTACTTTCTTTATAGCACGTCTAATTTCGGTCTTGGTACTTGGGTGTTCAGTGGTCAACATGGCTACTTGATTTCGTGCTTTTGTCAGTCTAGCTTTTGCAGCTTTCTTCCTATTTTTAAGCTTTAACTACCGTGTACTCTTCGTACTTACTTGGCTCTTTACTTCGTCGGTGCCTTGCCTGGTTGTTTCGCCATTATTTTCCGGTAAACTCGGAGGTTTTTCGTCGTTTTGGTCAGCCATATCGTTTCAAATTCGTCGGTCACAATAACCACACAAATAAACCCGTAATTTTGCCAGATCCGGCTCGTCGAAGGACCACTTGTTCTCGTATAGAACTTGTCGAATAAAGTATGGATCTACTTTTCACTATTTTGGATTGTTCGCGTGGTTTTAAAGTCAATAAACAACCTTTTTAAACACTGTATTTTTAGAACACAAACATTATGACAAAAAACCTTGACCATGCTCTCTTTTTCTCTGCGCGACAGTTCGTTTCCAGTCCTTTTTATCTATCCTATTGGGGGGGGGGGGGTAGGACTTATTTGAATTTAAACAATGTCAACATTCCCAAACATTATATATAGTATACAGTATTTTAATATTGAATAAAATTTTGATAAACTACAACAAGACTGACTATGTGGTAATTACATCTACAGAGAAGAAAATATTTATCACTTATTTACTGAGACCAAGGGAAACAGTGTGTTTTGTGGACCCGAGACCGTCGATGTTTCCCGAGGCCAAGCCGAGGGTCCACAAAACACACTCCTTTCCCAAGGTCTCAGTAAATAAGTGTTTTATTGTATATCAATAGTCAAAGAAACAACAAATTAAAGAACAAATTAATTAAATGAACGTAAATACATGAAATATTTTATTGTTAAAACGTTATATTAAACACTGGCTACACTGCAGTTACTTAAAGCGAAAGGTTTAAATACGTGCTAGGCATGCCGAAAGGTCACATCTTCACGTGATGGCGCACGTGATTTTTTTGTTATTCGCCGATCGATAACGTATATCTCCCTCTCGCGCTGTTGCGAGGAAGATAGCCTAATTTCGTCACTCTCACGTGATATGCTCTCAACCAATAAAACACTAGAAAAATGCGACTTTGACTATTGACATATAATAATAACATTTATTTTTTTATCAGTGAAAATGAAGCAATCTGATTGGCTGAGGAGCCTTTCAGAGCGGGCCGGTTTTTTGCATCCGGCCCGCTCTGAAACGCAACTGCCCACTGTGAAATGCAACTGTCCGCTCTGGTCTTTGCGCCAAAAACCGAGGAGTGAAACAATTTTTAAACGAAAAAATCTGCCCAAAACGTTTGAAAAATATAGCCTAACGATAGTCAGAATACGAAAATGAATTGCATTAAGCCCTAAAGACTTCATACTAAGCACGATGTTCACCAGAATTGACAATATTTTGATAGAGTTGCGACTGAAAATTGGAAAGTAATTTGACATGTATAAAAAGTAAACTTACGTCGAGAAAATTATATGTTTTTTAAATGCTCATGTATTCGGCCACTTTAAAGCGAAAAAAATTACAGCTTAAACAGATATTGTAAAATAAATGTTTTCCCATTTAACCATTCCAGTGAAAACAAGTCAAGAATATATTCTCTACCATTTGTGTCATGCATGCTTCAGAAACTCAACAGTTTTCCAAGGTGACTGTTTTAAATGATAAATCGCCTGTAAGGACGACTGTCTCTGAATAAAAGAGAGGGTAGGGAAATGGATCTCGCCTAAACGAGATCAATATTTTTGAACAGGGTCCAAGATATTTAATTTAATTTAAAGGTTTTAGTTTCATTTTTAATATTCTAGGAATAATACCAGATTCAAGTTATTCGCAGCCATTGCTGTCGTTATGATAACACGTGGTTTCGAAGTTTTGCTGAACTCACAGTACACGATTGAAATGAACAAAGCTTTGGAAGGAAAAGCGCTGACTGGTTCCGCATTCCGTAATTTAACTATGAAAACTGTGATGGATTGTTTTCTGGCTTGTTTTGAAGACTGTCTATGTATCTCGTTTCAAATGTGTAATGAAACAGAATGTCAATTATTGTCATCCAGTCAATTTCAATCAACATTGGATACTATCATAGGATGCACTTATTATGACATGGTTCCACCTTCCAAACAAGTACGTAATAGGCAATTCCAGCTTTTAGTTTATGCGTGCAGGGGACGATGGGAAGTAAGGTATCACATTGCTGATTATGCTGAAAAAATAAAAATGGTGGCCGTGTAAACACGGAGTGATAGCTTATACTTGTAAATATTGAAATATTTCGGTTGTTTCGGTAGTTTTTATTAAGATTTTTCAGCATAATCAGCACTATGATACCTTACTTCCCATCATTCCCTGCAGGCATAAACTAAAAGCTGGAATTGCCTATTGATATTACAATATGATAGTTCAGTTTGGTTTTTTTTTAATTTAATCTTCTTGATTTTTGTACTTTTTTTGTTAATTAGTCTGTTCTTCTTTTTTTCTCTATTTCTTTAAATCACATATGGCATTGTTAGTCGTATTGTTTTCCTTTTGGCATTTTTTTGTACTTCTTTATTCCATTGTTCCTTGTGCGATTCTGTACTTCTTCCTGCATGTGTTGTTCTGTATTTTCTTTGTTTTGCATACTATTGAGTGAGGTCATTTTAGACCGTATTTCCTCTATTCAGCCACCTAGACTGATCATGTCAAAGTGTAGAGGGAATGTCCGAATCTATTTCGCTGATCTGTGCAGTGAATGGTTCCACTAATTGTTTCTTTCGTTCTTCAGTTATATGTTCGTGGACTATAGTGCACATCCATTGTAAAATGACATGTTCCATTATAAAATGCTTGCCAATTGTTCGAAGACCGAAGTGAGTGAAATTTGGATAAATTCCATGGGTATTTAATTTTTTCCCATAGCAACGCGCTTGGCAACTTCTTTCTTTCCGCTTTCCGGACAAATAAAATCAGTTTATTTGGAAGTATTTCTGTACAATTTCGAAATAACCGCTGGAAGTCCAGTTCGCTATCTCGAATAACTTGACATGTTTATTTCAAAGTTTTCAAAGATATATTTTATATTGTATTCTGCTCTTTTATTGTGATATTAATTATAACGAAATGAATAGAATTTATAAAAGAAAGCGCAAATATAAGTTATCACGGAAACCAGTTTAGTGAGAAAAAAAGAATTGAGTCCTGTGCAACGCGAAAATTCCGGCTGTAATGTTGGAGTAGCCGAGGGACAGTCAGCATTCACAGTTCGTGTGAGGAGAATTGTGGCCGGTCATCTACACCTGGCTACAGGATGTTTAGCATGGAGATATTGGCTAATGTTTTACAACATGTAGCTCTTAGTTGGTGTGGTGAGCAACTTGTCTCTATCACCGAGAACGTATCTGACAGAAAAGGTTGCTCCTCACTACTACATCTACGTTGCTCATCATGTGGGTGGCAACATTCTTTCTATACACTTCGAAAAAAATTAAAAATTATCATGAAGTAAACAGGAGAATTGTTTATAGAATGAATGCTATTATATTAGGAAAGGAGCAGAGTCTGCAAAGAAATTTTGTGGCTTAATGGACATACCTCCACCACCCAAGCCTAAAGCCTAGCAACAAAGCAAACGGCATACAAATGAGTACAAAACAGGTTCTGGTCTCCCGTGACCGATCATCAGGGAGGTCAAATCAATCTTTGCCAGGTTAAATAACGATAGTTTGCTTGATAAATGTTTATATGGGAAGACTCAAAACCAGAATGAGTCTCTAAAATGCAGTCATTCGGTATAATCTTCCAAAAAGTGTGTTTGTTGGAATTAGTGACACACTGCATCTTGCAATTGATGTATATAATGTTGTGGCGAATTTCAATATTGGCCGCTAAGTATCATTAAATATTTTAAAAAGAGCAGGAATGAAGCCAGGGAAGTTATGTACAAAAGAGATCGGGAACCGATTGAATCAAGCCCATTTAATTAACTAAAACGGTGGATAAGTCAAAATTAAATAACACTCTCATATCTCTCGTTAATCAGTCAATTTAAATATTGTGCACTGAATATGTGGTTGTGAACATTATCGTTCTATTAAGGTTTAAAACTTTTAGTTTGGTTGTTGAATCTTATATAGACTTGTTAACTACCATTTGGACCGGCTGTATATCAATCACGTTTAGCTTTAGATGTAGCCTAGAGGTTTTGTTAGAGTGAAGAAAGCCAACTACAAAGTAAAGGACAAGATTAAAGTACGCAGGTTAAAGTACATTGCCGCCATTAATATACATTGCCGCCATTTTGAATTTATTTAATTTGCGCTCTGCGCGCATGCTTTTCCGCCATACTGTCATATTTTGTTGCAATAAAGGCATTTACGCATGCTCTGGAGGGAAAAATTCATCCCGCCTCGAAATTTTTCGTCCCGGCTAGCAGGGATAAAGTGTTTATATGGGAATTTTTCATCTCGCTTAAGCGGGATTCCGGCATCTGTTGCCGAGATCCCGTCTAGACGGGATAAATGGCGGGATATATAAACACTCTTTAGAATTTGTATTATGAGCGGGATCTCGGTAAGCATCCCGTCCCGCCCGGCCGGGATCATATAAACAGGCCCTTAATGTCAGGGGCCCATGATGGCAGGGGCCCACCACAAAACAAGCGTCGGTTCGTCTCTAGCCAGAACGTCTTGCTGGCAGTAACCTGTCCAGATTTTTAGCTTGCCCAGATTTTTTTCTTGGCTGTGTGTGTTCTAATCTTATTATCAATGTTGATTGAATGATTCATCTGAGTTAGTTGCAATAAGTCAGGGTTATCGATTTGT
Organism: Paramuricea clavata; assembly: GCA_902702795.2. Classification (NCBI taxonomy): domain Eukaryota; kingdom Metazoa; phylum Cnidaria; class Anthozoa; order Malacalcyonacea; family Plexauridae; genus Paramuricea; species Paramuricea clavata. Next base: position 6,001 of record CACRXK020007549.1, read on the forward strand.
CTTAGTTCGTCAGTTATCAATAAAATAAAACGCGAATTTTTTTGCCAATATGACCGGACATATAATCATTCACTGGATGACATTCGCAATATCTTAAATTACTTGCTTTACCAAATAATTATCGGATTTGCTCTTTCTTTTATGATTTTCTCCACGTTCGTGCACGTGTATATATTTTTACTAGCTGGAGACAAAAGTTGTCCGAAAATATCTGCAAATTTGCTTACGTTGATCCCATTACTTATCGCAGAAAAGGCGGATTGTTATAATCCGTGCAAAACAATAGTAAACTAGAAATACATGCAAGCAGAAACCCCTTTGACTTGCTTGCAAAACCATTAGCTATGTTTTCAGGAACATGAAGTATTTAAAGTAGCTGTCATGGTAACACGATACTTTTATTAAGGTGGCTTGCTACACTTACTAAAAATTAAAGATTTTCTAATTTGGATATGAATTTCTGGACACTTATTACTTGTTTAAATTAATAACAAAGAGTATCTGATTGGTGTTGCTCAAAAACTACTCCTAACTGCCGTTGCTATGGCAACAATGACGTCAGAACATGGCGGATATTATATGTTTAAAGTAATTTAACTCTAAACCAAGGTCGGTTACCCTTATTATGCGCAAAATTAATGAAATTATAAAAGCAAACAATACATTAATATTTAAAACAAAACTTACCTTCATTGGGTTTTATAATTTCCAACAATCTATTGCCCCATTGTTATAAACAAATGAATTATTTGGTTGAACGTCTCATTAACGATATAACGATATTTCGGGTTTCTGAATAAAGTTTTTCAGTCTCTTGTAGCAAGTGTCACCGTCGGTGTCCATGCTCACTTCTTTTAGTAAGTCTTTCGGCTTTTCCCCGTCTTCTTGTTAGTTTTCGGCTGGTTCCTTCTTTAATATTTTATTTGTTCAATTAATATTTTTTAATTTTCTCAAAAGAAACCGTATAAAGGACTCAACAGATTTTTCAAAATCTTTTAAAAAGCAGAATATTCATTTTCAAATAGTGTCTGTTATTATGCTGTTGTGATGCAGTCATCATAAAGCGTAATTTAAATTTGACGAATCAGTGTTCACCATTTCCATGACATCCACCATACTTTTGAGATCAGTGGAAGGTCCACCCTTGGATCATAGCCAGACACCTGTGGTATTTGATAAACTTCAAATCTCAAACGGGTGTAGATAGCCGAGTGGAATTAGTACCCTCGCCCCGGGCTTACGCACGGACCGCGCTCGGCGCCGATCTACGAGTATAAGAACGGCCAATGAAATACTGTATCAAATGATACAGTATTTCATTGGCCGTTTTATACTCGTAATTTGGTATTGCAAAATGCTTATTCAATCTAAAACATTACGTATTCAGCACTGCTCGAGAATGTTGTTGTAACCGTCAAAATTTAAGGTGGGCACTTGAAATACCTATTCCAGCTTTTTCGCTATTTTAAATAAAACAGCGTAACTTCTTGGGGAGACACCCGGTATATAGGCTATACCACTATCTTTTTAAATCAAGTGCATTAAGGTTCAATTATCTTTGATTCTTCTCTTTCCAAGGTTGGTCATACTACTTCATGCAGTCCTGGTTGTCTTGTCAATCCATGTCAAAATGGCGGAAGTCACGAGTCATTGTTCCCCACAGATTACACAAAACGTCGCTTTAAATGCAACTGTCCAATGGGTTATGCAGGAAATCTCTGTCAAGATGTGGTTAAATCTTGTCGTGGTTACATCAATGGTAAGCGAGTTCCAGGATTATACATGGTCTTTGATGATAACATGAATCCCTTTGATATTTTCTGTGATTTTGATTTGAATTCAACGATGACATGGACACTGGTTCAGTCATATGAACTCCGAAAGAAAGATTTATTTACCCAGAAGGCTTTTAATTTGAATTTTTCTGTTGATGAAAACACCCCTCGTTGGGATGCATATCGTCTTTCAAAGCCCAGAATGCAATCGATCCAGAAAGATTCCAGTAAATTTCGTATGACATGCAACTATGATACTGACGGCGTTGTCTTTCGTGATTACCTTCAAGCAGCCAATGATCAAATGGATATAATAACATTCGTCAAAGGTGACGTGTGCATTTTGGTGGAATGGATTAATATCCGAGGACAAGAGTGCAAAAACTGCACTGCATTGCTGCATCAGGGTGCCAAGTATAAATTCTTTTTGCATAGTGATTCTTTTCACGCTGGTAAACGTGGTTGTGAATTTGTGCCAAACAAGGGTCTTCCCTGTTCCAGAGGAGGAGGAGAAGATAATTTTGGCCTCTATCAGTGCGTCAATCCAGCTCACAGATGTTCTTCGTCTCAGTCAGCCACGACACAGACTTGGTTTGGTGGTAATTGATTGACATGAAGATTTAATACAACACATAAACTTTGCATGTTAATTAGGCTTATTGCATAACTTCATTAATTTATCATACCAATACATATACATATTCGCACCAGAACAGTTTTCGCCGTCACGCTAGATATTCGTGCACATGAGAAAAGGGGTAGTGGAGCTCTCAGTGTATTCTTAATGACGTTTTGATATACCTATATGCAGGGCCTTTTTTAAGGATTTTCCCGTGGGGGGCCATTTTTTGAAAAGGTACCTTTCTGTGAGATAATATATTAGAGGGGGATAGCAATGGCTGAAGGCCACGTGTGTGGCCAATATACCACGCATGATTGGGGAGGGGGTCTGGGGGTGTACTCCCCCAGAAAATGTTTGAAATTTGAATCTCGGAAATGTCATTTCCTGCATTCTGAGCATCCAAATTTGCTCCAAAATTTATGCTAATTATACTTGTATTTGAAATAAATAAAGGAAAAAATGCACAAAAAGTAAAAAAAAAATAACCATCATTTATCATTACTTATTAGAGGAGGACAGCAATGGTCACGTGTGTAGATGTGTACTCCTCGGCCAGAGAATTTTTGAAATTGGAAGCACGGAAATGCCAATTCCTGCATTCTGAGCATCCAAATTTACTCTAAAATTTATGCTAACTATACTTGTATTTGAAATAAAAGAAGGAAAAGCACAAGAAGTAAAAAAGAATATTAACCGTATTTTATCATTACTTATTAGAGGGATAATCCCCCGAAAATTTTTGAAACTTGAAACCCGGAAATGGTATTTCCTGCATTTTAGCATCCAAACAATAAAAAATTATTAACAATAATTTATCATTACTTAGTGGTAGAAAAACGTAACAATCCCCACTCACCCTAAAAGTCGTGCGCCATACCACTGCATGAGCGATTTTGTTAAACAAGGACAAAGGATAAAGCCAAAAATTTACTTTCCATTTATCTATTTGTTAATCTTCGCTGGTTTGTTTGTATAATTTTAGGAATAAAGGACTTTTCCTGGGGGGGGAGGGCAAATTGTGATTTCGTGGGGGGGCACAAGGGGGGACTGGGGGGCATTTGCCCCCCAGATTGTATGTTAAAAAAGGCCCTGCCTATATGACAATGATATACCTATTGAGGATTTGATTGAGACTATGGAACAGATGTATTACCGAACTGTCATCGATCACTGACATAACTTCGTGCTAAAGGGTCCCCGACTTTACCTGAAGAGGTCCTGTTTATCCTGCCCATTCAAACTAACGTCTAACAAGTTGTTGAAATACGTCAACTTTGTCATTCGTGCCCTGGGTTTGAGCCGGACTGTGCCCAAAGGAGTTACGTCATTGACTGTAAGTCGGAGTAAGACTGTTATATAGTTAGTGATTCATTCCATGGTTGCATGATCGGAGATTTAATTCTTTCTCGATGTGCATACCGGCCTATATATATTTCTTGTATTTTTCAAATCTATGCTTAATTTAGTTTTTATTTATCTGCACGTATAACATATATTCGTTCACTGTCGCAGTTTTGAGCATGATAATTTTTAATGGTATGATTAAAATGTAAATTATTCTCTAGGTATTAGCTTAGTTTCTCTATTATTGTTTCTACAGCAGTTTGCGATATAATCTGACTAATTTGAGAAGTAATCCAAACTAAAATAAACGTCCGCAACAGACAGTACTTCCTCGCCTTCGTTTCAATCGTCGACGTGTTGTACAGCACTTCAGTCGATCATCGTGTAATTAAATTGCAACCACTATAGCCCCGTTTACACTACGCTCAATTTTTGGTACGGCTCGGATCTTTGACCATATCAGCGTGTAATTTTGCGCTATAGAAATGTTGGTCCTAATCGTAATATTACACTACGCTCAATTTTTGGTACAGCACGGATAAAATTGGTACCCGTACCACTTTTTTGGTTCTTGGACTACCTATTTAGCTAAGCGCCGTTTACACTACGCTCAATTTTTGGTACCGTACCACTTTTTGTTTCTTGGACTACCTTAAATAGGTAGTCCAAGAACCAAAAAAGTGGCATACGGGTACCAATTTTATCCGTGCCGTACCAAAAATTGAGCGTAGTGTAAACGGGGCTTATATTACGATTAGGACCAACATTTCTATAGCGCAAAATTACACGCTGATATGGTCAAATGCGCTTTAGATCAAGTATTACGCTTACCTAATTACTTAGCCTAGACTATTTTATCTATATATCCAGTATCTTTGATTGTTTGTGAGTAAAATAATAAGAACATTTTCATGGTAAGACGCATTAGTTGAACGGGCCACGGTTCACCGAACGAAAATGTTCTTGGTATGTTTGATCGAATAGGAACATTACCTTTTTTGCAGAACATCGTATTAAATTGTGGTCATTTAATTGGTTGATTATGATTACGTGCTATTCAATAAAATTCCCATTTTATTCATAATGGCAATTGCACTGAGTTTACAGCTGAACCGGAAACCGTATTTAGATAACGTACGTCATGTGACTAAGTCATATGACAAATTTTGAACAATTTTCAACAGTTTTGAACACGCGACAAACTACAACGTTCGGTTGGATCGTGTTTTAACGTTATATTTCAAGCTATTTTACACTCGAAAGTTCAATCTTCATCGTCCGATTCGATTACAAAAGCTCGTCGTTTCTTTCGTGGTGGTGGAGAGTCTTGAGGCTTACCGAAATAATTGTTTATAGTACAACCGGAAAAGTTTGTATTCTGTTCGTGCAACTAGCCCATGGATTGAATGCTGTCGTCTGGTGTGGAACAGCTGGGGCATAAGTTGGTGGGAAGAAAGGAAATCCGTAAGGCTGAAAATTCGGGTTAAGCTGAAGAGTTTGTTGTTGGAAATTCGACGTAACTACGGTGGAGCTGGATGCAGGATATTTGTTGATGGACGAGGCGGGTGGCGATGCACGTTGTAACTGACGTTCAGGATTTTGTTTGGAGGCATCGTGATACCCACTTGTAATGTGAGACAGATCTCTTCTCTGATTTTCACTGATTTCATCATAGTCATCGAGAGATGATTCGCGTGAATGGCCAGTAATTTCACAAATGACATTGCGAGCTTGTTCAGCACTATTGAGTTTTGAAACCAACGTCTTCCTCATGCTGTGGTTGGTCAGTTTCTTGCTCGTATTCAGGGCAAGAAACAGACAGCCATTGATTTAACGATATTCCCGATGGTGTTTTCGCCCATTCGTACCCTTGCATACCACACGTCGGCCGATTTGGGACGATTTATTATTGTTAAATACAAGGGGCCGTTGTCTTTCAGGCGCCGTCCTGTCTTTTGGAACGCCATAGCTTGAAAAGGCGCACCGGATCTCTCTCACCGCCGTCGGTACTAAACATCAATTGTGGTGTTAATCTTCGCTTTATTCTTAGACCACCGGTTCTCGTCTTTGTGGGATTTTCGCGATATTCTACGACTACGAGTTCGCCTCTGTCTTCTTGTCGTCGTATCAAGAAGTCCTCGACATAGGAGTCATAATGTTCTTGTCGTCCTCGTAATCCAAGTTGTTCAGTTAAGTTTTTAAAGTTGACATTTGTTAACACTCGCCCATTGTGTTCTCCCAGTTGCCCTTTATTCCATAGAGAAGACTGTTCTTCTGGGGCCCGTGGTTGAGCTTTATTGGGTCGTTTTCCCATTCCTTCTCGACGGAGATTTATCGCCTTCGCGTTCAATACTTCTTGCGAGTTCCGAAACTCTCTGTCTCGCACGATACTCGTTTTGTAGCCATTTTCCTTGAGATAACGCTCAATGGCACTCTGCATTATTCTCAGGGAATCTGGTTCATAATCCGTTCCGTCTCTTTTCTTAACTTCTGCATAAAACTTGCTTAGAAGTTTGTCAAGTTTCTCCGGGGCTATTGTAGCGATGTTGACATTTTGGATGTGATGTGACATACACCAACTATTCAAGACTGTTTTGTCGAGCGAGTGGTGTTTATATTTACAGCTGAAGATTTAAGTTCTTCTATTTCTTTGGTGCGTACTTGTGGGAATCTGTACACGTCTATTTCATCAGTTGTTTTCAACATTCGTAGTTTGTTGCTCATCAATTTCACGGGTTTCAAGGTGCTCAAGTGGACTATTTATATCGTTGTTTTGTGGAGAATTGTCACAAAAGACGGATATTGCTCTGACAGCTGCCAATCAAGTTCCTCAATGTCCAAATCGTCTTCAAAAAATTGTGAGTAATCAAATTCATCCATTTTTGTAAAAAATTTATATATTTGGGGAAAATTTGTGTTTTAAAACTCAAATTTTGTGTTATTATTACTAAAAGCTGATTGGTTGTTTTAGTTCAGTTCTTGAATCTGATTGGTTACATTAAAAAGTGTGCGATTCGTGCTGAAATCGCACTCCTAGGAGTGCGATTCGTGCTGAAATCGCACTCCTGTGAACCAATCAGATTGCAGAAAACACCATTGATTTCAAAATGAATATAATAAAGAGTGCAATGGAACGGTTTTAACTTGTATTATTGCTCTCCCACCGTGCACTTTTGTACTACCGGAATATCTTTTGTTCATTTTTGTTCTGTTAACAACTGATTTGGTTTTCATTAAATTCCGTGCGTCAAAATTTTAATTCTACCTTTAAAATTATAAAATCTGTCCCTGTTCGATATGGTGGTTCTATCCCTAACGTCCTCCACTAATTTTTCGAGTTACAAAGTATTTAGTTTATAATTTAGATCAAGCGTATACTGAATTAGGTTGACACACATATCTTCCCTACGAGATTTCAAGGTATCAAGATTACATTTTAACAAAGATTCTCGATTCTCGGTTGTTTCAAAGTAGATTATGCCGATATATTATTTACTGAACGTTCTCTGACTAAGTATTTATTTCTTCGAGCTCTCTGCTATCAGTCTATAGCCTTCAACGGGTGTATACAAATGATTCTATAAAGGACGCTAAACTTAAGTAGGTGGTATGAAATATGAGACTATCTATGCTATGTTACAAATGGGGAATATGAATATTTAATTAATGTTTCTTGAGTTCCTTTCTTAAAAGTATTGTGTATTGTACTGGAAGCGTATTAGAGTTATTATCAGCTTCGTCTGTAAGTGCAGTGTGCCAGGACTCTAAGGTTTTAAGGTTCCTATGATTTCCCTTGTCTATTACTTTGACATTGGCAAAGTCAATGACATGATCTTGAGTCCATGCGTGTTTCACGACATTCGACCCCTTCTTGCTTTGTTTCACATTCCTTACGTGTTCGGACTTTCTCGTTTTCAGGGATCTTCCTTTCGCACTTTCGCCTATGTAGCTCCAACTGCAATCTTGACACGGTATCTGGTTGACCACGTTCTTTTGTTCTTCTATTGATGGTTTCTGTTTTGCAGATGGGAATTGGCGTTCGAGGATTTTCATTGGCTTATTATAAACTTTAATGTCATGTTTTTGGAGTGTTCTGGCTAGAGGTTCGGTTAGTTGGTAGCTATATGGTAGAACCGCAATTCGTGCAGATGGTGCCTTTCCTTCAAACAGTTCGAAAAATGACCGCACTAACCGAACCTCTAGCCAGAACACTCCAAAAACATGACATTAAAGTTTATAATAAGCCAATGAAAACCCTCGAACGCCAATTCCCATCTGCAAAACAGAAACCACCAATAGAAGAACAAAAGAACGTGGTCTACCAGATACCGTGTCAAGATTGCAGTTGGAGCTACATATATAGGCGAAACAGGAAGATCCCTGAAGACGAGAAAGTCCGAACACGTAAGGAATGTGAAACAAAGCAAGAAGGGGTCGAATGTCGCGAAACACGCATGGACTCAAGATCATGTAATTGACTTTGCCAATGCCAAAGTAATAGACAAGGGAAATCACAGGAACCTTAAAACCTTAGAGTCCTGGCACACTGCACTAACAGACAAAGCTGATAATAACTGTAATACGCTTCCAGCACAATACACAATACTTTTAAGAAAGGAACTCAAGAAACATTAATTAAATATTAATATTTCCCATTTGTAACATAGCATAGATAGTCTCATATTTCATACCACCTACTTAAGTTTAGCGTCCTTTATAGAATCATTTGTATACACCCGTGGAAGGCTATAGACTGATAGTCGAAAGCTCGTAGAAATAAATATTTAGTCAGAGAACGTTCAATAAATAATGTTTCAACCTGGCTACGCATCCTCTATTTTTTTCAATTATGCGGATATAGTTCATTCGCCATGACATGTGTGTGAAACGAACTTCAACAATTATCCCTATTTGTACATGGACGTATATATATATATATATATATATATATATATATATATATATATATATATATATATATATATATATATATATATATAATATGCCTGGCCACGGCATATTTTTCAAGCTTGCCCGGTGTGGATATACACTCATATTTACCTGAGTACACAGTACCAATACAAAAAAATCATCTGTTCAACCCTCCTTTTAGCAAAAATGTACGTTCAAACATTGCCCGGGACTTTCTACGATTAACTGATGCAAATCCCCTTCACAAGATTTTTAACCGTAACTTCATCAAAGTCAGCTAAAACGGCATGGAAAATGACAAAAGTTCCATTTCCAGAGACAACAAGCACGTCCTGGCGAAAGCAGAGCCAAACGAAAACTCAATCAAATTGTGTGATTGCCGAATCCCGAGTAAATGCCTGTACTCCAGAAAAATGTTTAACAAAGTGTATAGCACAGTATAGTACAGTAGAGTATAGTAACAAAGAGTATACTACTATAATTGCCTAATTTTGTGTCACAAAGAGTGGCACCATCCCATAATATATATGTTGTCAGAACAGGCTGCCATGGTCTGTTTTGGGACATGAAATTAGACAACACAGGAAAACCCTGCATTTAAGAACCTAGATTTTTTCCAAGTTAGCCTAAACAGGTTCTTATGTAAATGGTGCTTATCTGACTGTTCATATTACAAACTGTAATTATATTTTAAAAAATCATTAATAATTCACTAGGAAAATACAAAAGAAATGAATGTTAGTAGTAATATCATAGATTAGGGAATGAATAGATGGCTCACTCCTTTGATGTTTTTGACGCTGCCGGCACCCACGCATGTTCTTGCCAGAGTAATGGCGGCCTAGCAAGTAACTGTAGTAAAATGCATTGTGAAATTGACATCGGTGCTACTAAATCCTGTATTTTTATAATTCTGATATATTTTTTCATTAAAGCCCCCGAAAGCGGAAAAATACAGGATTTAGTAGCACCGATGTCAATTTCACAATACATTTTATTATAGTTCTTGCTATAATATGGTGCCGGTCAAAAACATCAACGGAGTGAGCCATCTATTCATTTCCTAATCTATGGTAATATAGATACCGTTCGACCCCCGTTTCTGGCGCGGAGGAAGGGTGGAGGAGGGGCGGAAGAAGGGCGGAGGAGGAGTGAGGCGGAATAATGACGTCACGCGTGCATGTTTAGGCAAGTAATGACGTCACGCGGGCATGTTCGGACAAATTGTTGAGTAGGCATTTTTGTAGCGTCCCTTCACGTGTGTGATACAATAGAGGGATTAAGATTGGCTTACTATGATTGGTTGTTTGATTTAACGGGCGTCTGTATAAAATCGACAAGAGGTTTCTGATAGTTTGCATGTATAAAAGTATGACATAGAAGTTAGATTTTAAAATCTACCGTTAGCTCAGTTGGTAGAGCAAAGGACTGTAGTTATTACAAAATCAGTATTCCTTAGGTCACAACCATGTAGCACGTTGTGAGACCCAATCCCTCTCTTATTTTCAAAACGCAATCGAAATTCGTTTTAATTCTTTTAATGAATTTGATGGCTCTTAAAGGAGCCGTTTTGAACAATAAGTTTCCAACAAGAAATAAAAAAGGCAGTTGCTAAATTAACATGATTGTCAACGTCGTTGTTATGGTCAATATTTGCATGTTGTTCAACATTATTTAGCAAACCTCCTGCATACATATATACTGTTAAGATGACCGAGTCAGATCATAAGAAAGCTTATCAAGAATACATGAAGTAAAAAAAAACTTTTAGAACAGTTGTAATATATTGTGGCGTTCATAGGTGTATACTGTATTGATGTAAAACCTATATCATAGTAATATGATTAAGCGGTAGAGACTTTACTGTTTCCTGACTATCTATAGCTGTTGATAGGTAAATGACGTAGTTCCTTCTTTGGGAGAGTCTCCCACGCAGTGTTGTATGATATATAAGATTGTGTTTTAGGTTAATAAAGGGTTCTACACTCTGGCCTTGATTGCGAGCGCTTGTTGTGTACCAACGCGGCACGTTGCAATATTTTGCCTTATTTCATAATTGAGTCGGTATTCTTTGAAGATCCGCGGGCTGTATTTCACATAAATATCGGTCATTAGGCCAACCATCTAAAAGCACAGGGAGGGTTTTGATATTCAGCAGGGAAGAGCGGGGCTGATGAATTGAATTGAATAGATAATTATGAATAAGTGGGCTGTATTCAGATACAGCCCGGAAATGTTGGACTGTATCTGAATACAGCCCGCTGTTCTAGTATTGTACCTGGATACAGGCCATGAATTGATAATCCATTGAACTTTAATTACACTACAAACCACAAACGTATTGAAAATATATTTCAAACTTCAAGTTGTTAAATACAACACTCATTTCCACTACAATATATCCATTTACTTCTTCTGTCAACATTTTAAATTCCTTGTTAATAAAAAAAGTGCAATTATTGAAATTCACACACTTTTCAACATTCTCACTCTTTACTGCGCTATCACCTTCGCTCTTGTTAACTTCGCTTCCTAATTCCTCCTCAGCTTTTTCACGGACTTCCCGACACTCGCTATTAGTTGTACTGGTTGTCGCCAAAGACGTGTGCATCATACCAACTTGATCAAACGCTTTTGACATTTCTACTTTGTACTCTATGAGTAGATAACCCCCCCCCCCCATATAGGGGCCAAAGGGTGCCGACAGTGTCGTAACAATAGGAAGGATTATGTAACAATAGAAAAGTAATTAACATCAATTAGCGATCACGCTACCATGAATCTTAATTAGTGATATCGATTGTTTATTAGAAGAACAATATGATACCCTTATCGTTTAAATGCTGATATCGGTTTCATTAAACCGATTTCAATAAAGCATCAATTAGCGTCTGGTGGTCATTAAAATCTAACACAAAATGATGTCTTATCAAAGAAACAGAATACCGTTATCATTGAAGTAATAACACGGTGATTTTATTAAAATAACAATACGATGATACTGTTATCATTTAAATAACGACATGCTGATATTGATAGCAAAATTATTATAAATAGACAAGATCGAACAATTTCATTTTCGGGCGACAACTTTTGCTGAGAAAAGATTATTTTTTACGAAATACTTTGAACATGAGTTTTTTCCAATCGAAAGAGCGTGCGGCATTTTGTTTACTAATGGACGAAGTTGCATCTTATGAAGTGAAAAATTTATGTGGTCTGATGGATGCTATATTTTCTGAAGCTGTTTCCGATGAAATAGCGAAAATACGTATGGAAAAGTGTTGTGACTGTAAAGTGGATAACCCGAGTCAGAGAAGACATGAATGTCTCATGTTAACACTTGAAGAAAGTTGGACAACGTACGGTTTGGATGCCATAGAGCAAGTAATCGAACGGGGAATACTCTGGAAGCTGTTTAACGACGCTATTCGTGTGCAGAAATTGGATTATTACGAAGTTGTAAGAGAACATTATGAGACCTTGACTAAAAATTATGAAACAACTCTTGAATTCCTAAAGGATTTGAGGTATAACTCAGAATTTTTCGATTACCAAGCTATTTTGGGTTATCTATATTACTGGAGCGGAAACCAGTGTACTTAAAACAATATGCATGGAGGTTTAGAACAGTATGTATAAAACACTTTTACATGTAATATTTTTGTTTTGAACAAATTATTATTAAACGTAATGTTCAAAAGAAGGATAACGCAAATTATTTTAGAGCAAAATATGCTTGGATGCATACATAAATTAACAAACAGATCAATGAGTGCAAACAAAATACTCAAGAGAGGTTCATTTTTTTATGTAAATGCCCTTGCAATAAATCGCTGGTAGTTCACAACGTGCAATGTAAATAAATATACCAAGCGAATTAAGCATGCACATGCACGCGTTACTATGCGTTGTTATGTACATGTACATCATAATAGGGATATTGAAGGATAATACCGGGCTATTATAAGCGTGGGCACAGAGCGCGAGCATAAAATAGGCAAAAGCACATGATTTCATTTTCAGAGCACATTTATTTCTTTAATTAAGTACTACAGAGTTAATAATTCTTGTCTGTATAAATATATTATCCATGAACGTAAGAGTTTTATTCCGTTTTTGTTTCTAACTTTAACCGCTTCTTTGAGCTATCATCCATTTCTGTATTGTCCACAATTTTCTCTTGTCAATAGCGGCCTCTAACGCTTCCCTGTGGTCGAAATTATCATCGTTGACAAAGACATCCCTGGTTTCCATAATCTTTTTGTGTAATGGATCCCTCTTTAGTTGTCTTATCCATAGTAGACGTTCCAGATAAATATTCTGCAAGTTTTTACGGAGTTTTGGTAGGATAAGTAAGTATTCCTTGTCTTTAGCTTCGTTTTCGTCAAAACCTTCTGCAGTGAAATTCTGCGTTAGTCCTTCAAATTCCGATAAACTTTGTTGGGCTGCTTCAGCTTTTAAAGGAGCCCATGGATCGCTTTCGTATTCATCACCTACTTTACTACTAGTATCATAATCACTTTCTGACGCAGAATCAGTTTCCACTTCGCTGTCAGTGTTATACGAATTCTCAACATCACTCTCTGATGTAGCACTATCAGAGTCTGCGGTCGTTCTCATTCTTTTCATCTTTACACTGAAATCTGTAGTAAGTTTCCAAAAATACTGTATTTCCTTCGTATATTGTTAGGTTGAAACAACTCCAGCCACAACCAACTGGCGAATGATCAATATTTTGAACAACATTACATTTTATGAAGTGTCCCCAAGGGCTTTTTCTACGGCCTTGTGGCCCGATTGGCAGGGATACTTCCAACCAAGCCTCCCCATCAAGAGGATTCTAGAGAATCGGGCCACAAGGCGATAGAAAAGCCCTTGGGCAAATGCGAATAGTGGCCCATCCCAACCAATCATCAATTGGGACACAAGGCCGTAGAAAAGGCCCTTGGGGACACTTTTCGAATTGGCCCGAAGGGCCTTTTCTATAGCCTCGTGACCCGATTCTCTAGAACTCTCTTGATGGGGAGGCTTGGTGGGAAATATCCCTGCTGCCAATCGGGCCACAAGGCCATAGAAAAGGCCCTTGGGGACACTTCATAAAATGTAATGCTGTTCAAAATATTGATCATTCGCCAGTTGGTTGTGGCTGGAGTTGTTTCAACCTAACAATATACGAAGGAAATACAGTACTTTTGGAAACTTACTACAGATTTCAGTGTAAAAATGAAAAGAATGAGAACGACCGCAGACTCTGATAGTGCTACATCAGAGAGTGATGTTGAGAATTTGTATAACACTGACAGCGAAGTGGAAACTGATTCTGCGTCAGAAAGTGATTCTGATACTAGTAGTAAAGTAGGTGATGAATACGAAAGCGATCCATGGGCTCCTTTAAAAGCTGAAGCAGCCCAACAAAGTTTATCGGAATTTGAAGGACTAACGCAGAATTTCACTACAGAAGGTCTTGACGAAAACGAAGCTAAAGACAAGGCATACTTACTTATCCTACCAAAACTCCGTAAAGACTTGCAGAATATTTATCTGGAACGTCTACTATGGATAAGATAACTAAAGAGGGATCCATTACACCAAAAATTGTGGAAACCAGGGATGTCTTTGTCAACGATGATAATTTCGACCACAGGGAAGCGTTAGAGGCCGCTATTGACAAGAGAAAATTTCTTTTCAAAATACTTTTCAGAAACACATGGTCCCCTAGTGACATTGATCCTTAATGGTTGTTTGTGTTTGGTTTATAAAAATAAAATAAAATGCGATCCTGTGTGGTAGCTATTTTTCCCTAACCCATTTCTCGAACCCTCTCCCAAGTCCCGGCAAACCTTCAAAAAGGCCTTTGGGGCCACAACTATTTAATGTTAGGAAATCAGTGGACATTTATCATATGACATTATGCCTCGGAAGTGTAAAGATTGTCCCATCTGCGGCAAGCGAGCTTTAAAAAGATTGGCAAACCATTTGGCAGACGTCCATGAACTTTCTTCCGAAGAAAGACAACCTTATCTTATTCGTGCTAAGCCAACAGCTGTAGACTTAGAAAATGTTTTAGCAGAGTTGTACAGATTAATTGGGAACAGTAAAAAGCAGTGAAAGTGGAATAAAAGCGGAATAAAGAATATACCCATCTGTCAACCAAAATCCTCCAGGAAGAGAACAAAATCAAATACAAAGCCTGAAAAGAACGTGGACAATACAGAAATGGATGATAGCTCAAAGAAGCGGTTAAAGTTAGAAACAAAAACGGAATAAAACTCTTACGTTCATGGATAATATATTTATACAGACAAGAATTGTTAACTCTGTAGTACTTAATTAAAGAAATAAATGTGGTCTGAAAATGAAATCATGTGCTTTTGCCTATTTTATGCCCGCGCTCTGTGGCCACGCTTATAATAGCCCGGTATTATCCTTCAATATCCCTATTATGATGTACATGTACATAACAACGCATAGTAACGCGTGCATGTGCATGCTTACTTCGCTTGGTATATTTATTAACATTGCACGTTGTGAACTACCAACAATTTATTGCAAGGGCATTTACATAAAAAAAATGAACCTCTCTTGAGTATTTTGTTTGCACTCATTGTCTGTTTGTTAATTTATGTATGCATCCAAGCATATTTTGCTCTAAAATAATTTGCGTTATCCTTCTTTTGAACATTACGTTTAATAATAATTTGTTCATAACAAAAATATTACATGTAAAAGTGTTTTTTACATACTGTTCTAAACCTCCATGCATATTGTTTTAAGTACACTGGTTTTCGCTCCAGTAATATAGATAACCCAAAATAGCTTGGTAGTCGAAAAATTCTGAGTTATACCTCAAATCCTTTAGGAATTCAAGAGTTGTTTCATAATTTTTAGTCAAGTTCTCATAATGTTCTCTTACAACTTCGTAATAATCCAATTTCTGCACACCAATAGCTTCGTTAAACAGCTTCCAGAGTATTCCCCCGTTCGATTACTTGCTCTATGGCGTCCAAACCGTACGTTGTCCAACTTTCTTCAAGTGTTAACATGAGACATTCATGTCTTCTCTGACTCGGGTAATCCACTTTACAGTCACAACTCTTTTCCCTACGTATTTTAGCTATTTCATCGGAAAAGGAATCACTAGCTCTGTATACTAATGCTGAATAAGCAATAAATCGTCCAAAAAATTTTACGTTTATTTCTTTATAAAACCGACTAAGGTTTACTGTTAAAGATTGGACTCTTGCTGCTTCGTATAGTTCATGATTCTTATTAAGGATAACATTAATATGATAGGATAAAGTCTCCTTGTCAATATCTACGTTATTTTGCTTCAACTCGTCGTAAAAGATATCCATACTGAACACCACCGCAAGTACTAGCAAATGACTACACAAAGTGAATAACATCGAATTTATCAATGATATTTATTGAAAAAAATTAGCATTACATCATAAAAACATGTAAAAGCAAGTTAGAAAATTCGGGTAAAATACTTAAATAATATTACAACTTCATATTTTCAAAAGTGTTTGTTAAATTGTCTTTGGATTTGTTTTCCAAATGTTCTTTAAAAGCTTTCATTCTGTCCCCACAACGACTCGTAAATCTCTCTCCTGTCCGTTTAATGGTATAATTATACGAAGGTGGCATGCTAAAGTTCACTTCGAAACATGGACAGATTGGAATGTCTTCTTCACTCGGAGTCCATTCAAAATAACTGCATGAGTTATCCTTTCAATTTGGACAGCAGAAAAACGTACGATCTTTATTAAGTCCTTCTTTTTTCACCTTCCGTATACAGCACGGAAAACCATGACGGCAGTTTGGTCTAACTGTCTCGGCGACATCGCGCCATTGCAAGAAAGAACAACGAGTTTCACGGTGAGAACAGACGCAAAAGGTCTTCCATAG
>CACRXK020007550.1:1507-22587 GCA_902702795.2 Paramuricea clavata
GATTTTGAAAGAATTAAAGTGAGTTTTGACTGTGGTAATATACTGGATTTCCTGCATTTAGCAGAATTTTGTGTTGCATTTTACGAAAAAAAAAAAAATCCGTCCGCCCGACCTAGAAAAATTAAAATGGGTGGACGCTAAACAAGTATTTTTTTTTATGTGGCCTTATATAATAATAATAATCAAGCCATAATATCGTAAATAATAATCATAATCATCGGACCATTACAATAATAATCAGAATGATGATCGTAGTAACAATTATCTAATGATAACAAATAGTGATAATGGTGCAAACTTTATCAAATGATTTTTTTAGATATTGAACAATTGTAAATCTACAGTAATTGAAGTATAATCTATAATAACGGCCTGTTTGAATCAATATTCGCGCACATAATATAACTGCAATAACATGTTACAAATACACGGCACAAAATAACAATAATCATTATAATTAAAACAAAATAATTAAACTACAGTAAATGTGAAATATTCCTTAAATGAGTATTAAGAAAGTAGCAATTGTAAGACAAGAGCGAATGATCTGTTTTAGCCGATTAGCATTGAAAGACAAAAAGGCATAGAGCACACATTTACAATTACGAAATGAAAGATATATATTAGAGGCCAATTACTTGAAAACTTTTCAACCCAGGCTCAATTTCAATAGAAAGTTGATTCCTCTTTTTAAATCATTTAAAATATTATTTCGAATATTTGACTTCGTGTACGAGATTATGGTTGCACTAGTCGCAAAAATAAAGCCATATAAATATTTTATATCGATTGCTTTTTAAACCCGGGCTGAAATTCCTTGTCGATTGCACATGACGATTTTCAAGCCGGTCAACGGAGATGAAATTTTCATCCCGGGTAGTTCAAACCCCGAAGGATCATGAAGTTTCAACACGGGCTGAAATTTATATCACGGCTGAAATTTTGTCTGGTGCTCTGTTCTACAAGGATTTTGTGCGAAGCCCGGACTGGGTTGAAATTTTAGCTTGAGTTGAAAATGTCCATGTAATCTGTTCCTAAATCAAGCATAAAATGATATGCTACAAACATCCAATAATAAGAAGTTTATATAAATGTAGTAATGGATAGTAGCCGTATATCACAGGGAAAAAATTTCAAATAATGAGATTTGAAGAGTTTTTAAAGTTTACCATGTAGAAACTATGGAAAAACTGAACTTTTATACCATTCATGGAAAAACTGAATTTTTATACCATTCATGGAAAAACTGAATTTTTACCATTCATGGAAAAACTGAATTTTTATATCATTCATGCATGGAAAAACTAAACTCCCATACATTATTGGTAAAGACCATGCTGTTTAATTGTTCAGCTTTAATGGTATTTTATTTTTTTCCTGTGTATATGTGATTTCCATCGCTATTTCAAGATAGAGCACTATATAGGGAGTTGGCCACTGAGCTCAAAACTATGACTGGATAACGGTCTGTTATGTAGAACTGAAACAATGACGGCCATATTAGTGGGACCATCACAAAACTACTGTTTTGGTGTTGACGTGTTGGAAAAAGTTCTCAGCGCTTTTGGTTTTAAGTGGGAAAGGATACGTACATTGTCTACATAGAAATTGATCCTCAGTGGCCTCTCTTTCTGCTGTTTAATTTGCGAGTGAATAACTAATGAGGTCACATCAATATTGCCGCTTCAACACTCATTATTAATGTTTAAAACGTTCTAAAACTCATTAGAATGGAAATGCATGGAAAGCCATATCTTTCAACTTTCATATAGAAAAGAACATTTCCTTGTTATGAAAACTAGTTTAAACACGTTACAATTCGATTTGTAAAAGATTTTTATTACCATTTTTTAAAATCTCTTCTCATTATAAAAATTCTTGCTTCAAAATCATTGATGTGAAAAACACGCTCTATCCATTGGTTATTTGCTGGTTTTAGATCAGTGAGTTTGCCAATGCCATTGAAATGTGCAATTTATTACTTTCGAATTCATTTGGGGTTTTTATTACGTAGATCTGTATTGAATAGTACTAATAGACCCTTCCAAGGTTAAAGACGCCATAATGAAACACAATAGAATTCCCTATACGTAAATTTGCAAGGGGTACAAACACAATGATTAAAACAATAGATTCAAGATGGCGGAAAACATTTTGGAGGGCCTATTAAGAGTTGTTTAAGAGAAATATCGGTTGTCTTCAAAGGCAAATAATGATCATATGCATGTTTTAGCTTGAATGTATAAATGTAAATAATTCTCTTTTAAACCTTATTCCTTTTAACTTGTGCCAAGCCTCATGTAACAAGTAAATGTTCAATGTATAATATAGAACGGTATGACAAGCTAGATCGTCTCAAGCTTGAGAGCAGTTTAAATTTGTTTTTCCCTTGTTTAATGTAGTCGACTCTATGAGTTTTGGTGACTATTCTGTACTAGATTAAGCATTCCTTGAAGGAAAATGGCAACAAAGATTATATTTGGCTTATATAATATTTTTTTGTTTGTGGAAACACCACGTAAATTTACGCGGTGTTTCCACAAACAAAAAGTATCATGTTTTATCGCCATGTAATCCTACAAAGAACTTATATTTGTCTGATTTCAAAGAACTTTGAGATTACAAATCCTTTTTCAAATATTCCCAAACTATCTTAATTTTTGAAATATTTGAAATCAAAACATTCTGATATCCGCCATCTTGTTTTTTATTAGATGTAATTAGCCTTTCTCACGGTACCCTGGATTCCAGAGCCTTCGACAGTAAATAATAAATTGAAATGTCGCGAAGGCTCTGATTCAACGGGGCGATTCTTTGATTAAGCCGCGCCAATCACAGAATCTGTACAGAATCTGTACTAAAACCACTAATTATGTTTTGTGATTGGCGCGGCTTAATCAAAGAATCGCCCCGTTGAACCAGAGCCTTCGCGACATTTCAATTTATTATTTACTGTCGAAGGCTCTGGAATCCAGGGTATTCTCACGGCCGATTTTTCCGCCATTTTGGGGGTACTGCGTCTCCCGCGTTTGAGAGTCTCCGCACCACGAAACACAATTTTAAAAAAGTTGTTTGTGTAATGGTAAATTATAGTAGCCTATAGTTGTTTGTGTAGTGGTAAACTTACGGTTACGACTTTTAAAAGTCGCTTTTTACGTTGTCTGAATTGTCTAGAAACTTTCACGAGGGCAGACAGTACCCCCAAAATGGCGGATTTTGGCCTTCGTGAGAGAGGCTAATTCAATGAAGCCACAACCAGGGTAGACGTTTTAAACTAAAAAAGTAATATCAGTGAAAGGCTTATACATAGCTTGAGCTATTGATTAAATTAGACGGTATTATAGCAATTACATAGCATTAAAATGACCCGAGAATTGCTCAAGATAAAAAGTGATGTTACTCCGGTTGTGACGTCACGCATACCGACGATGGATATGCATATCCAAGATGGCGGAATGCATGTTAAGTATTTTGTTTGAAATGACATGAAGTGCAATATCTTTTATACCAAAAACGATAAAAAAATCTGTGATAAGATTTTGAAATTTGTTGAATCAGTCTTTCAAACGGAGGAAACGTATTGTCATTTCCCTTTACGTTTGTTTATTTCTGTCCAGTTGTGATCAAAATTTGAACTTGCTTGAAGCTAATGAGAGTTGATGATAGTTAGCGCTCAAACAAGAGCGAGTGGCAGATCTGGTGAACTTTAAGCCTATCCATGCAGTAGACTGCAGAACATTAAAAAATGTGAAATGTAACTAATTTTACAACTTTTAAAATTCACTATCTACTTAATATGAACACGTTGTTTGAAATAAAATTTATCATTGTTTATGTGTCGTTCTTTAGAAATATGATTTCTATAATATATTGTCTTTTACAATCTGAAAACACCCTGGGGGTCAAAGCTGGATTAAGGCTAACCCTGGATTGAAATTTAACTCGCTGTTTTCGGTTTGTGTATTTCTGCACGTCTGTTTCAGTTTTGAAACGTTAGAAAGTGAAACTTCTGTTGATGAGGACAAGAGTCCTAGAAAAATATTTCCATGTTCAAAAACAAACTGTTGGAAAGATTGCTTTGAACATTTTCATAACCTTGCATTAAGCAATCTCGTATCCAGAGCAATGCCTGTGCGCGGGCGAGGGACCAATGCCTCCCTCGCCCGCGCACAGGCATTGCTCTGCGTACGAGATTGTGGATTAAGCCGACCGACGTTTGGACAACCGGCCCCAGGTTAAAATGTTCCCGATTAACCTAAAAATAAAGCTATTTGGGTCAATTTAATATTCTTGATTAAATTTCTTTTTGTGGAATTTCCTTTTGAACAACCCTGGTTAAAATGTTCCTGATTAACCAAGAAATAAACCTATTTGGGTTAAATTACTATTCTTGATTAAATTTCCTAGTTGTTTTATCTCACTTCCTACCATAGTCTGGTAAATGTGACCAGGATTCTGGTTATCTTTGATTGACTTACTGAGTATGAAGCAACTAAACAATGGGAAATGACCAGCCTGCTTTGCACGCACTGTTTGCCTGCGAATTGGGCCTTTTAGAACTGGAAATCGGGCTGGAGCACGTTTTCATTCTTTTGACTTTTGATTTGGCAAAAGAAGCATGACAAATGGCAAAATTCGCATGGTGCCCGTTTGCAAAAACAACTGCAAACTGCTCTAATTCTTTCAGTCACTTTCATTGATCTCATCCTTGAGTCGGCCTCAACGTCCTTTGATTTATTTTTGTGATTTAATGTTCAGTGATTTGCCCCTTGGTCCTTTATATTCTCCATCTCGGCTCCATATTGGATTGTCTTTACATAATTTCGCTTCAGATGAACAGTTGAGTGGGACCGCCAGTGGCGTAGCCAGCCCGACAATTCAGTCCCGCTATGCAAATTCAAAATGAAAATAAAAAAAAAAAATAAAAAAAAAAAGAAAAATTGAAAGAAATTGATTGTTTTCACAGTCAATGAACACGAAAATATTTGCATAGCGGGACTAAATCGTCGGGCTGGCTACGCTACTGGGGACCGCAGCATAGATATCTTATTTACACTAGATAGCGCATCTCTTTTAGTACAATTGAAGCCAAGAATATTCCAGCGGTTACCCCCATTGAATAGATGGCGGCCATGTTGAAGTTTCAGCCGTTCCGCACGTTGTAACCAATAATCTATTGGCGTTGTAATGCCATTGTATGCAATAAAGTATTGGGTTGTAATGGGTCTACGATTAATCCGAACGTTAAAGGTGATCTACAGTCCGATCTGCGCATGTGCACAAGTGAGCCCACTTTTTATGATAGAAACAGTTTAACTCTGTTTTGAGTTCTTGAAAAGCCTAATTGTTGTTTCTTGATCATTTATTATACTCTAGAAGCTTGAAAATATAAATAGTTGTCGAATAAAGCTCAATATTTTGGACACAAAAATGTAAACAAAGGCTTTGTTTACATACGGACTGCAGATCACCTTTAATCCAAATCTTAATGAATAAACTTTGTCTCCCCCCCCCCCCCCCCCGAATGAATAACCCCCCCCCCCCAGTTCAATGTTGTAAACATCACCGAAACAACTTTTGGTAATATACCATGACACAAGCTCGTCATTGGAGTTGGCGAAGCGGGGGCTTAAGTAAGGCAACATGATTCAACATGGAGTTTATCATCAAAATATGTGAATTTTCCATTGGGGGAAAATAGTCTCAACCAATTATGTTACAAATATTGTAGAAATAGTGCAGAGAATGCCAGAGATCCGATTTTGGTACAAAATTGATGTTTTGTGCAATTGTTTCATGTTCAAATGCAGCGTTGTCATCTGCTAGGAATCATTTGCTAGACTTTTGATTATTTATTTCTTTTGTGCTACGGGATTAATGCCATTGCATTAATAGCCGTCGTCCGCTCCGCCCACAAAACTCCGACTAGTCGAAAACCGGTTTAAAAGTATGCATGTGATCTCAAAACAATGACCATTTGTTATTCAAATTTTTTTGTAAATTTTCGAAGAAGGCCGGTTGAGGCATTTATCACAAGACATCTTGCAGGTAGAAAATACATTTTGTTAAACGGGCCGATTTTAGTACAAGGTTTAGAAATAGTTTCGGCAAGATTGCATCAGAACATACCACCATGATCGAACTAAGAATTGGCAGAATTGCATGCTTGGATAACACGAGTTCATACAAAAACGGGACGACGGGCAGAACATATAATCACCAAATTGTCGCTTTATACAGCTTGTAATTCAAAAACACTGTTGGCTGACGTCTCGCAAGCGAAGTTTCGAGTAAAGAAACGGACGAATATGCATATAAAGTAAGTTAAAATCGAGAATTACGACTTCTGTGTGATTTAAAACCATAGTGAGGGCATGTTGTAGGAGCCAGGGGTTTGATAAAAGGCTAACTGAGTCGGTTGAATCTCGGGATGAATTATATCTGTGTTCATAAAAAACATGGGATGCTTGTCTATCGTTGTCCTAGACTTGCTCCAAGTCTCTCTTTCACTGTCATATAGTATCGATCCACTATAGTGTACATTACATGACGTAGCACGGAGAGGCGGAGCGAGAAAGAGAGACTTGTCAACTTCGGAAAATCTCGGTTCAAAACTGAACCGAAAATGCAAGACTTGCTTTAATTGTTTTCCTTCAATTTCTTTCTGTATTATTTACTATAATGGAACTCATTTTATTTACACTGTACTAGATCAATACATAAAACGCTGACAGAAAACAATTAAAGCAAGTCTTGCATTTTCGGTTAAGTTTTGAACCGAGATTTTCCGAAGTTGACAAGTCTCTCTTTCTCGCTCCGCCCCTCCGTACTATGTCATGTAATGTACACTATAGTGGACCGATACTATATGGCAATGAGAGAGACTTGGAGCAAGTCTATCGTTGTCCTTGCTTGGCTGTTTTCGTCTAATTGTTAACGGGTCGTGAAGAACGCCGGATTTGTGCGCGGTCTGTGAAATTAGCCAATCACTCTGGCCATATAACAAAATAATTATATTAATCGTAGATTGGTTATCATGAGAAGCGATATCAGTTTTATCGCTTGAGGGACATTATGATACCGTCTTGAAAGCGATAAAACTGATATCAGACTTCGGCCGATTGTGATAACCTGTTTATATACTTG
Source organism: Paramuricea clavata (assembly GCA_902702795.2). Lineage (NCBI taxonomy): Eukaryota > Metazoa > Cnidaria > Anthozoa > Malacalcyonacea > Plexauridae > Paramuricea > Paramuricea clavata. The sequence continues at coordinate 8,654 of CACRXK020007550.1, forward strand.
TGACTTTATCACGGTCAGAATTTATTAGAATTTCAAACACTCATTAATAATTCATAAGCTTATTGGCAAATCATGTCAACCATAATATGTCACGTGCAGTGGCTTTAAACCTGATAAAACACTCCTAATTAATCCTAATCAGTATTCTTTATATAAAGAATACTAATAAGGCAGTATTTATTGTAGTCGTGTCCTCATTAATATTCTTTATATACAGGGTGTATAAAAAAAAACGCAACCTCGGAATTTCCTAAGAAATCACTTTGCAATTCGTAAGCATAAAAGATTTTAGGCCCCTGGGAATTGAAATCGAATTGCTAATAGATCATATTACTAGTGTTGTTGTGCATTAAATAAATGCATAAATTTTGCTTTATGCACTCGCGTGTGCAGTAAGCGTGCTCGTGTCTTTAAGCCTAATAAAACACTCCTGCTCGTTTATTAAACAGTACATTAATCATTGCGCCAATGCAACAATTATTAAAATAGCGAGACAAAAAGCGATATCAGCGTCAGTGACAAAAAGCCCAAAAAGCGATATCACTTATCGTTTTTATGTCACCCTGTTAATATCGCCCTCGTAAAGGCACATGCATGTGATAAAGATAAATAGTAAATATTATACCTCAAATTCAAAGTATCCAATCAGAAAGCTAAGTTTGTGCCACGTGAACATGAAATTTATCAACGAATCATCGTATCACACGGGATAATTTGATCATACCACCACATATGATCAATCAAGTCATATCACACGTAGCCTGCGTAGCAGGCGTTTAGTGCGGGCGGGAGAAGAGGGGGTACGCAGGCTATATCCCACGGGGTGATATGATTCGCGTAAACCACGCGCAGCGATCACGCAAACAAGATGGCCGACAAAATATACTAAGCCTATTAGGAGTGATGAATTATTAAAACTATATTTTTTAAATTATGAAGCAAATTTTGGTATATTAAACACAAAAACTAGCCATAAAGTATTTTGGAAATTAAAACGCTAATCTTTTCAGTATTCTTACAATTTTATTCAAAAACAAATAAAAAATAATCATTGTGTTACCATGACAACCACTTCAAATTACTCCATGTCTGGAAAATATGGAGATAACTATGGATTGGTATATACAAGTAATACAACAGATTTAGACCAGGATTAGATTAGGGTCAGAGTGGGGGTTGGGTGGGGGTTAGGGTAAGGCAATGTCTTAATTTGAACCCTTTTACAATTAAGACATAGCCTTAATTTTGGGAAGAGATCATGCTGATTATTTTACACTATTGAATATAAAAGCGATCACGTGACAAAAAAATAATGATTTAGTCAAAACAAAGTGTGAACAAAAAATGTAAATCACATTGCAAAATATATTAATACAAATGTACTACAACAAATACGGAAGTCATTTCGCTGGCCTCAGAGTGACAAAACGTAACACTAACCCTAACCCTATTCCAAACACTAACTCTAACCCTAACCCCACTCCAAGTTTGTTTCTAAACCAATCTTGAAGAAAAAAGTTTTGACGAAATGTCATTGTGACAGCAGCGAAATAACTTCTTCCAACAAATACAAATAATTTATGAAACAAGTATGGAATAAGGTGATAATTTAAAGTACTTTCAATGTCTGCTCTTGACAGGCAAAGCTAAACATATGGAAAACGTCAATTAACACCTTAGGGGTGGACAGTGCCAAGTCTTTGCGGCTATATCAATGCTGCCAGAAATGGGAAAGACGGCTCAGAATTTTCATATCTGAAACATTGTGATTGCCAGTATATTAAAATGTCTGGTAACAGGCTGGTTGGCATCATTAATTGTGAATGACAGGATAACGATACGCTCACATTATCATCAGAAATCGTTCAGTTTCCCCAGTACAAAGCATGCCACATCTACTGCATGAGATGCAGTAGCCGTATAAAAATTTGAGCCCTCTGTCCTATTTTTGGAAAATATAGTTGCTTTCTTACCCACTGTAGTCTTATTAGATTAATATTATAATCAGGGACGCCGGAACTTGGAGAGGGCAGGAGGGGTAGCCGCCCCCGTTGCCCTTTACCAGGAGGGGCAAGGGGGGCAAAGGTGCCCTTTCAATTTAAAGGATTGCCTTGGCGAAATAGCGAATTGTCAGAAATGTTAGTGCAATTCTTTTACGAATTTGCTTCAGAAAATGCAAGAAATGCAGTCATCGAGCTTCAAGAATAGCACAATCGCCTGGCGGAGAACCCCCTCACACCCCTACCATCCAATAAATACAAAACATGATCATAAGCGAAGTTCAACTCCCAATGTTTTGTAAACATCTCTTAGTATATATCAATTCAAAAGTGCTCTTTCACGAAAATCTGCCCCCCTTGCCTTCACATAGTTCCGGCGTCTCTGATTATAATACTTTTGTTTGTGGAAAATAGATAGAAAATAGATTAATATTGTAAGATAAAGGAGCGCAATATTATAAGGGCCTATAAGCCTATTGGGTTCACTTGGGCTACCTTGCCATTAATCTTTCTCTCTCTCTGTATATTTTTTCCTGTAATTATTATGTAGCTGAATAAATTGATTTGATTTGAAGTGACGAAATTACAAGTAATGGTTACTTTTCAACTGTAACGGCAACTATAGTTTCGTTTTCAACAGAGATATAACTGTAACTGCATGGTTACATTTTAGCTTACTGATTGATTCACTCTACAATAACTCTGGATAATTCACGACAAACTGATTTACTCTACAACAACTTGGGATATCCTATTCTCTACGTGAGGGCCTTGATACAAAAAAGATCAATGTCCCTGACGTCCTTTGTATTCTCCATTTCGGTCCCATACTGGGTTGTCTTTGCATAATTTCGGTTCAGAAAACCAAATTGACTTTTTACCCCATGTCCTGTAATCCATCGCAAGTGGATATCTACAGCCATAAGAAATTTTAACCTCCTGGTATGCAACGGGCTTGTCCTCTTTCTCATAAATACTCCAAAACAGTCTCATCTTTTCAGGATAACTTTTATGAATGGCAAGAACTGAATGGCAAATCTCTGTCCTTTTCAACACTTCCTGTTCTGAACTAAATCCTGTTTGTTTATGTAAAAGTCTCCTGTTGTCTGCAAATGTAGTTAGATCCGAAATATTTTTTGTCCAATATCCAATGGCCTGACTCTCCCAAACATGGCACAATAAAGTATCTCGCCGGCTAAGGTATGATTCCACTATATCTTTGCTCACAAGATAGAAAGCTTCATCCAACCACGTCGCGGCTAAAATCAGTATAATAACCGGTTAATCAAGATAATAATACCGTAAACCTCCGACTATACGCCCCCAAATATAACCCACCCACCCCGAATATAAGCCCACCACATATACTAACTCTCACCTCATTCCAAATATAAGCCCCCGGCCCCGAATATAAGCCGCCCCCAGATATAAGCCCCCGAATATAAGCCCCGAATATAAGCCCCCAAATATAAGTGCCCGGAATATAAGCCCAGTAGCCCACTACGTTATTCAACATTGACATTGTCTTTTAATATAGCAGAGAACGACATTTAAAAACATTGTCATTGTCTTTATAGTCGACTATGTTAATCCAAGCGCGTTATATGTTTATTTTCCTGTTTATGACTAGCCTGCATGGCAGGCGGTATTTCTACGGGCAGCGAAAATTAGGGAAGCAAAGGAAATACCCTACGTACCGCCTGCCATGCAGGCTAGTTCATGACTGACTTGTTTATGTCTGACTTGTTTATTACTAACGCAAAAGATCGTCCATGTATTGCCCCCCCCCCCCGTATGTAAGCCCCCCCCCTTGTATAAGCCCATCAAAAATCGCTTACGAAAGTATATAATAAGCCCAGGGCCTTTAGTCGGAGGTTTACGGTATTAATAATAACTAGAGGTCACTCGGAGACGGCATACCTCGTGCTCCGCCTCCCAAGCAAGTTCTGTATTATTCATAAATTATACAATGAGGTAATTACGCATTTGACTCTGCCCGGCAATACAAGACAAACTTTTGCAAATTTCGCATCCAATTTTCATCCAACTCTGCTCGATGTGTTCGCAACAGGCTTGTAGCAAACTTGTCAATAAGATGTGTTCGCAACAGGCTTGTGGCAAGCTTGTCAACAAGTTGTTAATAATGCTGTTATTTTAATCGAGTTGCATCAAGCTCGACAAACATCCCCTGCCATAAATAATGACCGGCCCCTTATTTTAAATTGATCAGGAAAATTTCAATTCGGCCAGGACTTTCATGCAGATTAAATTAATCGGACTATGTTTGATGGATAAATAACCAGGCCGCCCTGGTTACTGATCCACCTGGTTATTTTAACAAGGGCGTCCGGGACAAATATAACCAGATTCCTGTTTATATTAACCTAACTATGCAGCCAATTGAAAAAAGGAATTCCACCTCACCTCCCCAGTGAACTCTACATATACTGGAACGATAACTGTACTGCCTGATGCCAAGATGGCGGAAATTGAAGCTCGTCTTGTAGGTATACAGCCCAGGGGCGTCGGGCCCACTTTTTTAGTTGGGGTGGGGGGTTAAATGTATCTCCCCCCACTTTTTAACAATGGTCAATAATAAACCACAAAGCTAATTGATATTATTTCAGTTACACGTGTGGACAACGACATTTTGTTGCCTTTAGAACTCTGTAAATCTCCTTCTAAAGTGCAGGAAATGGCATTTTAGAGACTCTAGTTTTAAAATTTTTCCAGGGTGTATATAGTATATTCCTGGAAATGACTCGTAATGGATATGATAGACTTAAAAATGTCTTTATTATACATTTCCAGTTTCAAAATTAATTCACTGAATTCAAAAGGTTGCTCTACCCAAACCCAGTTTCAAGTTGAGATCAGTGGAAATTTTAGCAAACGATACCAAGAAATATTAGGAACAAAATAAACATAAAAAGAAGTACTGGAATTCAGGAGAAAAACACGCTGGTCAAATTCAGCAAAAAACAGTTTCATATTATCCTGACACTGCAATAGACCAACGAAAAATTCGTTGGCTCGAGCGGGATTTGAACTCGCATCTTCGGGTATCTAGACCGCCGCTCTACCCATTGAGCTATCAAAATAGAACTGAAACTCTACGCGTCCTCTAAGACAAGTGTATAAAGTCGTCACGAAAATATTTCGTGCACTTAAATTGGATAAGACTCGCTACCAATCCCCGTTGACTCGATAGCTCAATAGGTAAAGCGGCGGTCTAGATACCCGAAGATGCGAGTTCAAATCCCGCTCGAGCCAACGAATTTTTCGTTGGTGTCAGTGCAGTCTCAGAATAGTATGAAACTAACTGGTTTTTTCTATCTCTGACGATGGTTCTGAAATAGAAATTCACCAAAAAATTGAACGTTTTGCATTCTGCACGGAACTGGCCGTTTTGTGTAAGATGTCCGCTGACAACACGAGTCCGCACGAGAGGGAGAAATGTCGCTCAATTTGACCAACGTGAAACGTTTCGAGGCTTGTTAACGATTACAACCTCGTTGTCAGGGCATTTTCCTTCTACGGTTGGGCGTCGCGAACAATTTTTCAGACGGTTCTGCAATTAAGCGTCGCGTTGTTGTGAATAAGTGCGCCGCTTATTCGAGGGCAGCGCTTGTTTCAAGGTGGCGCTTAAACAAGTACACACAACAGATGAATTTTCAATCGTACCTGGAAGTTCACAATGCAGCCATCCCCATTGAAATTTCTTCTTCGGTCGAAAAAATTCCAATTCCAGCATCAATTTGCGAAAGCAAATGAAATAATCGTCATCAAGGCGAAGAAAGTATTGAAAGTCGTATCTTTCCTTCGCCCATTGTAACATCCAAAGATATTTTACGGCAAAATTAACCCCTCCTGGTACTTCAGTTAGGAAAAGATCTCCATAAACACGACTCTCGTTTTCAAGTTTAATTCTTTTCTCTCCTTGCAATACTTTTCCATTTGGATCTTGTCCGTCGGTGAAGAAACGACAAATAGCATTAGGATTCGATTGGCATTCTTTCATCCATGTTTCACGGATGGCATTTCTCCGATCAAGACGTGACGGAGCGCTGTGTATGCCAACAAATAATAACAGTTCTCTTTCTGACAACTTTTTTGGATTCGCTGACATCTTTTTTGGATTCGCTGACATCTTTTTTGGATTCGCTGATATCTTTGATGGATTAGTTGAGATTCTTGTTGGACTAGTTGAGATTCTTGTTGGTTTAGTTGACAACCTTTTTGACAGATATTCCGTTGTAATTCTTTCCGGGAAACTTAATATATGCTTTTTCGTTTCAGGTGAAATGTTATAGACTATTAAAAAAATTGATACCATAAAAATGAGAAGTACTGACGCTGACACGACCACCTTTCTTTTCGTAATAGGCCTTGAACGCATCATTTTATGAGCAGTACCCAGAGTCTGGCAGCAGCACACGTCTTAATTAAGTTCCTTTGTTTACACGATAAATTTAAAGAGGACTTTTCTTCTCTACGGGAGGCCCTTATTCAACAAAGCCCTTATTCGACAATGTTCTTCTTCAAATACGACTTAAGCTGCGCAATTTCGTTATGTGAATTCAACAGATATCTTTGCAAACAACTTCACTCATGCATGCCTTGTATTTTTGTCGAGTGTCTTTTTCTGAAAGGGAAAATAAGAAAACTATTAAAAATTACAGCCAGATTCGATGTAAATTCCAAGCGGGTAGCTGGTGGCAGGTAGCAAACATGCAACTGACGCAAAATGAACATTTGTAGTAGAATAGAATAGCCTTTTTTAAAGAGGGATAACACTTTCCTGTAGTAAAATTACACTAATGACATTGTGGCTCTTATATAAAATATAAAGTATAAAATATACTACCGATAAACAGCGCTAGCTTATAACAAATTTAAAAGCATGCAGTCAAGATCTTGGTGCATGTCCTTCTGGTTGTTTAATATGACTTGTGTGAATTCAATTGAATTGTACTTAAGGTTACTTCACACGATGAACGTGCGTTTTAGTCTATTGGACATTGCGCAACGAATTTTACGTGTAATTTTACCAAATTTTCAGTGAAGAAAGCCAGGAAAATGCTGATTTCGAAAATTTTCATTTGATGGGTGTTCAGTTTAAAATTTTCAGTATTGGCTGACTGAATAAATATATAGGTACCTTCATAAAAAAATCAAAATATGTTTATAGTTAACCTCAACGCTTGTCTAGATATCGCAATTCGAATCTTCATAGGCACGGTAAAAAAAACGCGTGCCGCGGAAAATTTCTCTTCTTTAGTGGTTTTTCTGATATGCCCTGATTCTTGGATTTGTCACTGATAATACACGAAGTTGTCAAAGAAAACGTCATATCAGAAAAACCATTGAAGAAGAGAAATTTTCCGCACACGTTTTTTTTACCGTACCTATGAAGATTCAAATCGAGATATATGTAGACAAACGTTGAGGTAAACTATAAACAAATTTTGATTTTTTTATGGGATACCTATATATTTCTTTAGTCAGCCAATACTGGACATGTTTAAATAGAACACCCATCAAATGAAGATTTTCGAAATCAGGATTCTCTTGGCTTTCTTCACTAAAAATTCGGTAAAGTTACACCTAAAATTCGTTGCGCCATGTTCAATAGACTAAAACGCACGTTCATCATGTGAAGTAACCTTAAAGCAAGCAACTGAGTACTTTTTTCTGTCGCCTAGATCAATGTTGTTCCATTCAATAATTGTTCTGACGGTAAAAGTATGTCCGCCCTCAGTTTTTCCAGTGTACCTAGGACAGATTCATCAATATGAATATCGGCTTTCAATGTGATGGATGTCAGAATTCCTTGTTAATACACCCTTAGCTTTCGATAATCACATACATCCTTTTTGGTCCTGGAGCCTCGCTCTCATCAGTAAATTACGCAACGTGATTGGCTCACGGTTCATGAGAGCGAGGCTCCCAGGACAAATGACGTAATTATCGAAAGGGTGCATTATTAAAAGCTTATCTATGTAACTAGAGGTGTTTACACCAGATAAATCACTGCTGCTCTTTCTTTAAATAATACTTCACTGGGTGAACGCACGTCCAGTACAGACTGTTATTCGCCATTAAGACCTTCAAGTATATGGTTGTTGCTTACATTTCATGTTCCCTTTATACATTTCAGATTCCTATATAATAAATTTGTTATTTTACGTGCTTCAGGACTTCCTTAAGTTTTATTTTTCAAAATCTTCTGGATATTATTGCTCACGCTTCGGGATTGGACCCCCCCCCCCCTCCGCCTTCCCCTACTCATAATGTGGAAAATAGCGTTTCAAAATTCTCGGGTTTTCAAATTTTTCCCCCCCTAGAAATTCACAGCCTCCGGATTCAACGGTAATTTTGGTCGTACCAATGTTAGCATCGTGGCTACGGTCTGGAGTGAAGCAATTTGGTGCAGTTCAGCCTTTTGAAGGCCCCTTATAACTAAAATTTTGATCTAGACAAGTCTAGACACAAAGTTCATCACAGCTAGAAAGAGCATCAAAAAATTAGTAATATTCCAAAGTTTCGTTGCGAAATGTTGTAAAATGCGGATAATATAGCCTTGCGAAATTTGCAATTTTCAGTCATTTTGTGTTACGAGCGGGAAATTGATGCCCCAACACCCGATTGGGCTGTCAATTTTCCGTGGGTAATACAAAATGACTGAAAAACGGGAAGCTTTCGCAAGGCTATATTATCCGCATTTTACAACATTTGGCAACGAAACTTTGGAATATTACTAATTTTGTAATGCTCTTTCAAGCTGTGATGAAATTTTTGTCTAGATCAAAATTTTAGTTATAGGGAGAAAGGTCCATTGAAAAAACTAACTAGGAAAATCAATTAAGCATAATTCAAGATCAGCAAACTTGATGTTTTTAACATTTTAAAACATTTTATTGTTCAAAACATTGAATTTACTGATCTTGAATTATGTATAATTGATTTCCTAGTTAGTTTTTTCAATTAAAAGGGCTGAACTGCGCCTTAAATGATATGTATTTCCATAGTGTTCTCGTATGTTGCATACTGTACTCACATGATTGGCAATACCAAGTCAATATCAACTTTATTTATAATATAGCATTTGTAAATTCTGAACCAGGGCCTTTTTTTAAGGATTTTCCCGTGGGGGGGGGGCATTTTTTGAAAAGGGACCTTTCTGTGAGATACTATATTACAGGGAGATAGCAATGGCTGAAGGCCATGTGTGCGCCGAACATACCATGCACGCATGAATGAGGGGGGTGTACTCCCCCAGAAAATGTTTGAAATATGAAGCACGAAAATGCCATTTCCTGCATTCTGAGCATCCAAATGCGCTCCAAAATGTATACTAACTACACTTGTATTTGAAATAAAAGAAGGAAAAAACCCACAAAAAGTTTAAAAGAATATTAACCATAATTTATCATTACTTATTAGAGGAGGATATCAATGGTCACGTTTGTGGGGTGTACTCCCGCAGAAAATTTTTGAAATTTGAAACACGGGGATGCCATTTCCTGCATTCTGAGCATCCAAATTTGCTCTAAAATTTATGCTAACTATACTTGTATTTGAAATAAAAGAAGGAAAAAATGCACAAAATTAAAAAGTAAAAAAGAATATTAACCGTAATTTATCATTATACTTATTAGAGGGGAATACCAATGGCCGAAGGCCACGTGTGTGAGGGCATAATCTCCAGAAAATTTTTCAAATTTGAAACCTGGAAATGCTCTTTTCTGCATTCTGAGTAACCAAAAAATAAAAAATTATTAACAATAATTTATCATTACTTAGTAGTAGAAAAACGTAACAATTTTAGATCGATTTTGTTAACAGGGACAAAGGATAAAGCCTAAAACTTACTTTCCGTTTATTTATTTGTTATTCTTCGCTGTTTTGTTGGTATAAATTTAGGAAAAAGGGACTTTTCCTGGGGGGGGCAAAATGTGGTTTCGTGGGGGGGCACAAGGGGGGGACTGGGGGGGCAAATGCCCCCCAGCTTGTATGTTAAAAAAGGCCCTGTTCTGAACGCTGATTCGCTAAGAGCCGTAACACGGAAAATTTCTTTCATTATTTTTCTTTGTTCGTGCTATATTACAAAAAATATATAAAACAGTTTTTCGTCTTGATGTCAGTATAACTGTATCAACACTCGCGGAAATTGGGAAAACTCGAAATTATGTGAAAACACTCCGCGCTTCGTGTACCCGCTGCGTCGTGTTTCCACACAATTTTTTCCCAATTCCCACTCGTGTTGATATATTATCTATTAACTGTATATAAATGTATATCAACACGGAAAATGTCTCGGCCAAAGTTCCTTGGACGGGTTTAACTCAGAGGGTTTAACTTGTATTTATCCGAAAGAAACCAAGTAGTCTCAGCAAACGGAACATTACTGACTGTTTTACTTTAATTCAGATGTACAAAATAGTTACCGAACTGTCTACTTCAACAGGTCAAAAACCTTTTTGCTATCGAGGCGTATTAAAAGATTTGGATGAACTTCACTATCGGTTTCAAAGACTTAACTTTAAGTTCTTTTAAGAAATCAGTAACTGAATCATATCTCAATCTTTTTATTTAATTTGTGATAGCGTATTTTTACTTTTTTATTGTATAGTATATAAAATATGTATAGGTTTATTAATTATATAACATTATTGTTTGTGGAAACACCACGTAAATTTACGTGGTGTTTCCACAAACAATAATATTAATAATAATAAAAATATTAAATAATAATAATATATGTTTTATCGCCATGCAAGTCTACAAATAAGTTATTAATTATCTTGTAAAACATGTAACGAGAAATAAATCTGGTATTTCCAAGCACCCATGTATTTTTCTGTTTATTATATAAAGGACAGTCTTTGAAAAGCGATAATTTTTACAGAAAAGTGATAATTGAAAAGCGATAATTTTCACATGTGAGATTATCATGAATAATCTCACATGTGAGATTATCACTTTTATCAGTGCTCGAAATCTCTATAAAACACTATGTACTTTATATAATAATAAATAATAATAATATATGTTTTATCGCCATGCAAGTCTACAAAGAATTTATTAATTATCTTGTAAACTGCGGGTCCACCCCCAATAAATATTGTTATTCATTCACTCATTCATTCAGACATTCATTCATTCAAAATGTTTTATATTTGTTAAATATATAAAACTGTGTGATAACAATTTTATCAACTTACATGAAAACGTTTGTGACGTTTGTGTCCAAAAGATTCTTTGATTTAATGCATGGAGCCACTTTTGGTCATTGCAAAACGAATAAAGAATGAAGATGCCGAAACGTGAATAAATTCTTGTCTTAATTAATTATACCCACTATGCCGAATTCGAAATTCTCAATATATAAAATTGCAGTTGATTTCAGTGGGCAAATTTATATATGTTGCAGGTGATTTCACGTATAAACTTTTCCCTGACGTACTAAATGAAGTTTAAAAGTTCATATTGAGATTCACAAGGCGATTTGTAAACAAAGCCTCTGATTGGTTCCCGAACAAAAGGAAGCCAATCAAATGCATTGTACAAAAACCGGTTTTTTGAATATGATTATGATTATGAACTTTTGAAAGAAGTTCGGAACGAAGTTTGCATTTCACTCTCCTCCACACAGGCTTTAAGCTTATTGTGCTTTACCATAGCAGCCCAAAAATGCGTGGTATTTGTCTCTTTTATGTAGTCTGTTTTGAAAGCTCGGGCGTGCATATACGAGTCTTGTGAGTCCACTTTACTTATTATTACAAATATAATATAGTTTTTTGCAACACTTTTCAGCGAACTTGCTGGTAGCGTATTCGGCAAAGGCGTTGCGTGCGTACGAAACGAAGCGAGGTCGGGTCCGATTTAGTTTTAGCCGACGGTGTTCTGCTAACGGTGTTCTGTTTCACTTAAAATTTTTTCTTAAAAATTAAAATATTTTAAAACTTTTCTCCACGACTTTTTTTAACTCTCAAATTGTTTATTAGACATTTATTGGTTAGGGTTAGGGAAGCCTCACATATCGATTTTGTCCATGAGAAACGTCATATGTTCGTTTCTCTGGAGACCCCCTACCCCCCTTAGAAACGTCACACATAGTTATCGATATTTTGTTCAATATAGTACACATAAGGTAATTTTCTACTATTTTTTTCGGTCGGCTATTGGCGATGCTTCCGCGAGGAATATGTCACCTTCTGCTGACATACTCTTTTTTTATTAATATATATGTGAACTTCAAAATTTCCAACGTTTCTCAAAACAACTTTTTTTGCATGAAATTTGATAATTTTAGCGTGTATTTCTTGAAATTTGAGTGTTTTCAAATGCAAAGAAGGCGTAATAATATAAATGTATAGGTATAGAACAGGTATGGTATGGTATTACGAATATATAGACTGCTGTTTGTATCAAATTGTTTTCTTTTTTATATTCTGCAAAGATAAAAACTATCGATTTTTTCCATGATGTTTACAGAGAAACGTCACAGCTGTCCCCCCCCCCCCCCAACGAACATATGACGTTTCTCGTGGAAAAAATCGATATGTGAGGCTTCCCTTACAGAAGGATTCTTTCTTCAAAAGTTCATTCTATTAAGGACGTTAAAAAAGCGAATTCTCTTCGGGTTTTTGACAACATTTTGTCAAAACTTACGCTGGGACTGCCCTGTGGTGATGTCATATTTTCAAATCTTGAAGAAGCGCCGATTGGCTGTTGTGCATGACGTTTCGTACCAGAATCATACTTTAGTAAACGTTGTAATAAATTTCCGTTAAAAATCTTGCCAACTTGTCATAATAATAAACAAATTAAGTAGACTCGCATGCATGGCCGAGCGCCACGCGCGAGCGTGAAAGATCTTGAACGACCACATCAGCTATGCTGTAAATTTACCAACGTGTTTAAATAAATGCTTTTATTGTCATAATATTATCAAGCGCGAGCTTTCAAAGGTCTTCAAAACTTGTCTTGACAAGGGCATTTTTTAACATCTATACTGGGGCCCAAGGCCTCCCGGCACCATGGTGACCCCCCCCCCTCCCCCAGTTAACTATTTTGGTCCCCCAGTCAAAATCACTCTTTTCAAAGATCTATATTACAAAAAAATGAAGAACAATTTAAGAGAATGTATTACGGGTTGGGATAAAACACGGGTACGGATGGCACGGATACGGAAGAGGGGGGGGGGACAAAACAAGAAATTTACTGCAGACCGACATAAGTGTGAGAATATAACGTCATTACAAAGTGAGGCAAGTGATTAAACTAAAAGGTGCTTTCTTTATATCGCATAAACAAAGGCAAAAGTTTAAACTCCTAGTACAAGCAACTAATATGTGTTGAGTATCTTGTTTCTTGAGCTTCCACAGTAGCTTCCACATTTTGTATTCTCAAAAGTATCAAGTACATAAACTTGCCTTATCTTCCTCAGTTCAACAGGTACTCAAAAATTTCGTACTTAAGGAAGCCTCACATATCGATTTTGTCCATGAGAAACGTCATATGGACGTTCCTCTGGAGATCACCCCGCCCCTTAGAAACGTCACACATAGTTATCGATACTTTGTTCTTATAGTACACATAAGGTAATTTTTACTATTTTCTACGGTCGGCTATTAGTACTGGCGCGATGCTTCCGCGAGGAGTATGTCATCTTCTGCTGACATGATTGTGTTTTTATTAATATATATGAACTTCAAAATTTCCAACGGTTTTTCAAATTTCTTTTTTTGCATGAAATATTGACAATTTTAGCGCGTTTTTCTTGGAATTTGAGTGTTGTATAGAACAGGTATGGTATTACGAATGTATACACAGCTGTTTTCTTTTTTATATTCTGCAACGATGATTCTGAAATGTTAAGGCTTTCGAAAAAACTATCGAATTTTTCCATGATGTTTTACAGAGAAA
>CACRXK020007551.1:0-22586 GCA_902702795.2 Paramuricea clavata
AAAATTTCTTTCTTTATGTTTCTTTGTGCTATATTATAAAACAAATATAAAACTTTTTTCCGTATTGATATATAGTTATATCAACACGGAAAATGTTTTATATTTGTTAAATATAAGCTTACTGTGATTTAATAATAATTAAAATTGAAAAATGTGGTTATTATTTTTATTGCGATATTATCGAATATCGTGATAATTTCCTGGACAATAATTGTGAGATGATTTTTTAATATATTATTTCCTTCAGCACCTTATTTTACAAGTTGTTTATCTTGAGTTTGAAGCAGTGAACTATAAGAATCCAATAATGGGACTCTTATACCCAATTCCAGCCTGAGCCTATCCTGCCGTACATAATCAAGATCATAAAAATTGACTTACAAATGATACTATTACCACTGATACTTTTTATACAATGATTTATATTATGCACTCAATTAGCCTTTCTCACGCAGCCATTTTTGGGTGGCATTTCAGCCGAAGTCTGCGAGATAAGTCCACATAACAGCGACTTTTTATAATTTTTCGGACGAATTAATGGTAAATTTGATTTGTAAATGGTTAGTTTATTTTGAAAAATTGCTTTTCACATTGTTTTAATTGTCTGCATTGGTCAACGAGAACTAGATACCACCCAAAATTGGCGGATATTCGTCATCTTGAGAAAGGCTAATTAAATGCCATTGCATGACCTGCAATCACGAGTTTTCAACAGGGTCAACTGCATGCCTGATATTTTACGATGTAGAACAAGAACATATTGCAGAGCAGTTCTCGTTCATTTTTTCGTGGCTTACTAAATCTTTCTTGATGTTTTGGAAATTTCAACCGCACGTAGCTACAACAAACGATTTGGCAAAATAATGAAAAGAATTTGGATTTTGGATTATTTTCTACCAGTTTTGCGGCTTAAAATTATGAAAGCGGCATGGGAAAACGTATCTTTTATTTTAAGATGGCCAGCAGAATTTTGACACCATCTGAAACAAAAATACAATTAATTAAAGCAGCTAACATTTATATACAGGGTGTATCAGAAAAAGTAATCCATCTGAAGAGTACTCTTGTGCGCTCACTATTGAGTGCACTGATTTAGTTTTTTATATTAAATATAATGAGGACTAGAAAGCGAGTCGCGTGTGTTTATGGTGTAATAATGCACGCGGGGAATGTCGGAAGAATAGGAGAACGAGATGGTGCATGCATGGGGCATTTAAATGAATTCATGAATTTTAGTTCCAAATGCATGGGAGTTACTTTCAATAGTTTCTCACCAAATTCCAAAAGGTGGAAAAATGCGATTTGCAATAGGCCCTAGCAATTTTTATTCGATTCATATTTCACCATTTTCTCGTATAATGATACAAAAATGTATAATTGGACAGCTAAAGTCCCGAAATGTTTTGCAGTATGTAACCCACACTAACATGCTGAAGTTTAATTACTCTTTTTTATACACCCTGTATGTCTTTCGAAAATTTCTGTTTTTATTAGTTAAAAACAAGATATGAATGATGAATGGACCTTATATATAGCTATTCCTAATGAACAAAATTTTGATCTAGACAAATCTAGACAAATATTTCACCACAGCTTGAAAGAGCATCACAAAATTAGTAGTATTCCGAAGTTTAGTTGCGAAATGTTGTAAAATGCGGATAATATACATAGCCCTGCGAAGTTTGACGTTTAATGGACAACTGGATGGCGAACTTTATAATTTTCTTTCCATCTGCAACTCTTTCTGTGAAATTGCCTGCGATATCTTGCTGCCATAGTGATACAGGTATCAATTTCCCGTGCTTACAAAATGACTGAAAAACGGCAAATTTCGCAAGGCTATATTATCCGCATTTTACAACATTTTGCAACGAAACTTCGGAATATTACTAATTTTGTGATGCTCTTTCAAGCTGTGGTGAAATGTTTGTCCGCACTATTTATTTATTTATTCGTTTATATTATTTATTAATCCAAAACTCTGTAAACATCCTAAAAATAGCTGCTGTAGAGTAGTTTCATGCAATAACCAAAAATCTGGAAGTATTTCGGATATTACAGATGTACATTAATGCCATCAAACCGAAAATATCGCAAACCGGAAATATCAAACCGAGGGCTTGCTGTAAGCTTATTTTACTTTTATCATTTATAGACCTGGAGCGAGGGGAATTCGGCGAAATATTACCCGAAGTGATGATATTTCCCGAGGGGCTTTGCCCCGAGGGAAATATCATCACTGAGGGTAACATTTCGCCGAATCCCCCGAGCGGAGGGTCTATAAATGATATATTATACCGAAAATTAAAAGCCTCCAAGTTGAGAATTAAAAACTTGATACATACCTTCGTGAATACGATGTTTTATTATCGGATTAACGCAAGTATCGTCGCTTTTCTTTCGAATCACATATCGTTTGGAATATTAATGACAAAGCCCCAGGTTTTAGGTTTGAAAAAGCCCTAGGTTTTAGGTTTAAAATTGAATTATTCATCACTCATTAATACTATTTATGTTTTGTCGGCCATCTTGTTGTCGTGCGTGTTGTCCTGCGTGGTCTACGCGAATAATGTTCCACCTCATGTTCCCCGGGGAACATGGGGTGGAACATTGTCAAAAGGAACGCAGGCTCGCTAATTGATGACGTAAGGCGTGATATCGCGATTAATTTCATGCTCACGTGGCACAAACTAAGCTTCCTGATTGGACAATTTGAATTTGTGGTATAATATTATATTATGTTTTACATGCATTTTAAAAATTGATTTCTTTCCTATTCGACGTGGCTTAATTTACAGTACCTTTCGTGGCGTTCTCTTTATATGCCCTATATAGAGATTTTTATGCATGGATTCAACATTGAGCGTTCACTATTTGCACTGTTAATTTGAAGGTGTTAAAATAACACCAAAAATGGTGTCAAATAAAAAGGTACAAAATATAACACCTTTTCGGGTGCTATTTTAACACCACTTTGTAGGGTGTCAAATTAGCACCTGAAAAGGTGTTAAAATAACCCCGTTTTTGGTGTCATAATAACACCAATTTCGGTGTTGTTTTAGCACTCTGACCTTGGTGTTAAAATAACACTTGATTTTAGTGCTACTTAGCATTACCGAATATTAAAAAACAATTAAAATAATCTATTGAAAAATTTATTTATATTATACTTTACAGCATTGCTTATCTATGTCATATATGAAGTATATAGTAAATTAGAAACTTATATTCTAGAATTCAACTTTTTAACGAGTTCTTGCACCTAAGGTTTACGGTATACTGTATAGAAACATTCACAGAAATAGTCGATGATTGTGACGGCCATTACTCTCCTCGTACTACACTCCAGTAATTAAGGATAAGGACAATACCGTAAACCTCCGACTATAAACCCTGGGCTTATATTCTTTTGTAAGCGATTTTTGATGGGCTTACAACCCAAACCTATATCAACCGACGTTAAAATAAAATTTCCAAACGACGCGCTCGCTATGTGCTCGCTAAGCCTTCTGCGAGGCACTTCTGATCAGCACTGATCTCAATCATGTGAAGAACAATCCAGTGCAAATAAACCTGTACTTCTCTTTTTTTTGACAGAAAATCTTCACTTCTTGTTATATCTTCCTTGCATGAACATATTTTGTTATCACCACACAATTTTTTTCACTGCATATTTTTACTGTTTATCACTGCACACTTTCTTGACATCGCTAACACCAAATTGGCAGATTGCATTTATTTTTCACACATGGGGTGCTGAGGACATCTTCGACATAGCTTCAATCGCAAACCATACCCTTTTGGTCTCTAATCATCCCTCTCCCTAGATTTTCCAAGACCTTCTTTACACCCCTCCACTTCGATTACATTAAAGGCGATATGTTTTAAAAATGTGATCATTTGCCCCATTTACTTGTCGGAAAAACGTAAACCGCTCCTACGTGGTCCGCCAATTTGAATCTGAAAACCGGTTCATGAGGTGCTATTTTGACACTCAAAGTTTAACTCTCAAAACGGTGCTACTTTAACACTTTCATTCAATAGACTGGGTGTTATTTTAACACCCAAGAAAAGTGTTAAATATCTAAGGTGCTAATTTAGCACTTCAAAATCAATTCCCAACTTCATGGTGTTAAATCAGCACCCAAATCGGTGTTAGATTAACACTTGTTATTTAACACCACCACAAGGTGCCATTTTAACACCTACGAAGGTGCTATTTTAACACCTTCAAATTAACAGTGTGATGGCTGCAGCCGGTTTGTTTCAGTAAAAGAACTGGCAAACAATTAAACAAAATGCATTTTCCTATTTCCGTGCAATGACCTATTTATGTCTGGATTTGTCAACCACCATCTTCGGCCAGGTCACAATAATTGGGCTCATTAATTAAAATCCATTTTTCCTTTGATTGTTTCGTTATTCATCAAAACGTTGCTAACTCCAGATATAACTAGTCTTTCAGCGCTCCTGAGGGTTTTAGGTATACTAACACGGACTTTTCCAACTTATAGAAAGTCTAAAGAATGTGAAAATGAATCCTCCGCCAAGAATCGAACCTTCGGAAGAAGAATTCCGTCTTGAGGAATACGATCCAGGGGTAAAATACTCTAATTTGTTCATTATAGCTACATGCAAACGACATTTCTATTACCGCGCATGATTCACTATATTACTTAAAAAGAAGAAATATACAAATGAACTTATTGCATATACTATAAAGATTAATCTCATAGCGTGACATCTCCAAAATGTAGTATTTTTTTCCAAAAGTAAATTTTTATGGTTAGGTCCTAAGATATAATGCGCTAAGATGCATCTGTAGTGTAGTACATGGCCAATTCACAAAACCTGGGCAGCCAAATCATTTTTCGATACGGGTGTAATAATAGCCCTGTCGAATTAACCATCTTTCCCTTGGTTTTCTCCCAGAAGAGCGCTTATATACTAATCTTCCCAAAATATATTTACCTACATATGTTGAATTAATATATAATTTCAAACATGATATAAACCAGTAAGCAACAAATGAATATAACTATTTTCTTGGTTATTATGAACCATTTATCATTTGGATACGAAACAACCATCTACAGTTCGTTAACATACGGAAACTCAAATTAGTGTGCAAACAGATCACCTTGGTTTAGTCCCAAATTACATTCCACTACATTTTTCATGTTCTAAAAAGGTACTGTATATTTCACAACTTTCACCTGATCTTACATTCTAAAATTCTAGAATGCCCGAATCAAGCGTGGCCATGCGGGTCATAATCTGAGAACCTCGCGGAAACAGTGTTCCCGATTGATATTAAAATAAAAAATGGAGATTCCAGATTATTAAATGGGAAATACATTATATGGATTCATGCATGGCATCGACTTCACGAAACATTGGCTGCATAAAGAATATTGAATGCAGACGATAACATCATTCTCGCTTCGACTTCTGACCACAAAGCTTTGAATATTTAACAATTATTCGCCGAAGGCGAAGTGATTACCGGTGAATATTCACCGAGACGAAGTCGAGGTGAATATTCACCGTAATCACTGAGCCTGAGGCGAATAATTGTTTTAGTATAAATTTTTAATGAATAAAACAAAATATCCAAATATCAGTTCAATTAAATTTCAGAAATAAAACTGTTTTCGGCCTGTTCACTAATAGTGTTGCAGTGTTTCTTGTACGCACACGCTTTCAAAATGGCTTCTTGTGTGACTTTATTGCTTTATTACAAAGTTGTTTTTCTCGATTTCGGCTTGGAATATAAACACAATAACGGAATGACTCTTTCACCAGACTTAGAATTAAAAATAGCTTCTGTTTAGCATTAATTTCTTCAGGAAATGGCTGAGGAATTTGGTAAAATGAAATGTAAAACTATATCGTTCGAAAAAAAGTTTTAATAACACTTTTTACTTTACAAGTTTCGAAAACACAATACAGCGGTCAGAACACCTTACAGCACAATGAAAACATGACATATCTAAAGAAATATTATCGTACAAATAGGGAAATTGATAGGATATAAAACAAAATTGTTTTAGAAAGAATATCACAGCTTTTCCCAACAGTCGGGTAGCCGGTTTCGCAAATTGTTTGAAGCGAATGTTTTAAATAAGTTTTAAATTGTCCGTGAATATGTTTGACACAGTAAAATAATAAAGAAATCCTACCTTTCAAGCTAAATACAACATTTTGTGCTTTTTTCGTTTTCTGGGACGATTTTTTTCAATATTTTGTCGATTTTCAAACCAAATTTGCCGGATCGTTCTTTTTGAAAAGCATTATTTACTAGTCTGCTAGTAAATAATGCCTCAGATTTACTAGTCAACTAGCCAATCAGAACGCGCGAAAGCTCATTTGGTATGCAAAATTTATACTAAAAAGCAATATTCAATAATCCGAATCAAAATCCCCGGCTCGCATTGAACGCTGCATGTTGCGACTGCAACCATATAATTTTCTTATAAATTGCAAGCAAGAATACCCTGGTTCCAGTGGTTCTTGTGCCGCCGTATAGTTGCACGAAGGAACGGCGGAAGGGAACCTCTGGTGGCACACAATGCGAATCTCACTTCCATGCTGAGTTGCCGTTTGAGAATTTGCAAACCGATTTTATATTTTGTGACGTATTTAAACTTCCTGCAGGTTTGTCATACTACCAAAATAGCTCTCTTTGACTGTTTGCCGTGTGTGGCGACAGCCTTGTGTAAAATATCAGTTAAAAATAAGCAGCCTAAACAACTCTTTAGAAACAAATAGATTGTTCTCGCAACATACAGCTATTGGTATTGTATAGTTGTTATTGTAGAGTTACATAGCAAAAGCAATCTTAATTGTTAAATTTGTGGAATGCCGTTTGTATTACTATAGCGAACGTACAAATCCAAAAGTCGAAAGTGAAAGAATAATATTTATATCTACCGGGTGTCCCAAAAAAAGTACTCCGGTTTGATTATAATAACCTCTAAACAGGTAAAGCTATCAAACAAAAATAACTTGCATTAAATAGAGGAAGGACTAACTTAGATTCTGATATATTACAGTTGTATTTTACTTAACAATTCACGGAGATATTAATGTTCAAAATCGGGAGCATGATATTTTGGGAAGTGTCTAAAATTAGCGAAAATCGGAATATCAAATATTAACTCCAGCGTTTGTTTGCTTAATGACATATCAGGCTAACTTGTATTTCAGCGAATTGTCGTTAGGGTTTGTAAGGGATATGGCGTTGATTTAGACATCTTACATGTAAGTCTTGGCTCATTGTTTCCTGAAATATGAACGTTCGAAATTATGCAAGTATTTAATAGGTCTTCACAAACTTAAAGATATATGAAAGACCATGCAAGGCAGGCGCTTAAATTTTTCTTACCCATAGCCTAATTGTCTTATGTTTTTCATGGGTTCAAAATAGAGTTGATTATTTCTCGGTTAGAGCAGGATGAATATCATTCTTTAATGAAGGAAATAATATCGCTTTTTGCAAATACACATCACAGTATCAACGCTACTATTTTGCTACGTTTTGTTCCAAAAATTTTGATGTCTCTGGGGAGTCGCTTGTTATGTCTTATGGAGTTGTATGGTTTGATTGTGTTTCATTCTCAGTTTATTCTGAACTTGCCCAGATTAAGAAAAGGCAAAAGAGTTTAGGTGTTCTTAACAAGATTTCAGAACGTTGCAGAAGTTAGAAGAGCTTCACAATTCCATTGTGACAGCATGCCCTAATTCAGAACTACGAACGATCCATGACGATCCTTCGCGACGCAGTGGTTTCATGAAATAAGGAAACGTATTCGTGCTAGGAACACACGCGGATTTGGGACGAATAAATCTTGCTTGTATTTTGTAGATAATAATACTTTGTTTCATAATAAACAATTTGTCAAGTGTCATTTATTTACTCGTATTAGTGCATGTTTCAGTCGGGCAAATCTTGATTAATATTTGATACGCCCTTTTTTGCATATTTCAGACACATCCCGAAATATACTCCCGATTTTAAACATTAATTATCTCGATGAATTGTAAGTGAAATACAACTGTGACATATCAAAATCTAAATTATTCCTTCCTCTATTTGATGCATGTTAGTTCTCTTTAAAAGCTTTATTTGTTTAGAAGTTACTACGAATCAAACCGGAGTACTTTCTTTTGGGACACCTGGTATAATATATGTGCAACGGAGGATACGGTTGTATGTCCTTAAACGACAACGCGAAAATAGTGGCAAAATAAACCGTATTACCAACTATTAAAGTCAAAGAATTACCCTTACATTTTACAACTGGAAATACATGCATGCAACGACCCCTCGCCTATATTTTCCAAACATTGTTTCAACATGAAGTATTCGTAATTATGCCAACACTGAACGTAGGCTCGCGTTGTAAACCTGCAAAAAATAAATGAAACTTGAACACTTTAAAGGTGATCTACAGTCCGTATGTAAACAAAGCCTTTGTTTACATTTTTGTGTCCAAAATATTGAGCTTTATTCGACAACTATTTATATTTTCAAGCTTCTAGAGTAAAATAAGTTATCAAGAAACAACAATCAGGCTTTTCAAGAACTCAAAACATAGCTAAACTGTTTGTATCATAAAAAGTGGGCTCATTTGTGCACATGCGCAGATCGGACTGTAGATCACCTACCGAACTATATACTATATTTTTTTCATTATTCTATAGATACAGAACTATCAATTTGTAAAATATATAAAGTAGATATATTATTTTGCTTTATGCGGGCTTTATTTTAATGTAAAATTCAAAACGAAACTCTATGTAAAACGTTTTTAAATGTGAATTGAAATTAACTGCTTGTTGCCGATATAAAACTCTTCAACTCGAGCTTCAACTTATTACTCGCACTTTGAAATGAAATAAATTTAATTCGTACAGGACGCTTATGGACAAAATTTGCTTTCTTTTTTATCATGAACTTCTACAAAAGTTAATTTAACTAAGAAACTTTCGCATACAATGCATAGGAAAGACTAGATTTAATCTATATTTATTTAATAATGCAAAGTGACACATAAACAATTGAAACAAACTTGCCCTATACTTTAGGATTTCTCATACTAAATCAATTCTCATAAATGTTTACGTTTATATGAAAAAAGTTTTAAAATTTGTTATGTAAAACGATTTTCCAAGCTTACTTACATGTATATTTTATTTTTTTGCCTTCTTCAATCCGGGCAAACAGCCATATTTTGAGATCAGTCATGACCACACCCAACACCCAACACCCAACAGTAGTGATAGACCCCACTCTGGTGACCAAAGGAATGCCGCCAATGACGTCATGTTGCTCCGAAAGTAATTAGTATGCAAAATCTATGACGTCACTCGGGCAAGCCTGGGCCAAAGGTGCCAGGTAGCGCGACCAATTAACGCGGGCAGGCCTGGGCCAACTGTGACAGGTAGCGCGACCAAACACACATGTATTTTGATTGTTTTTTCGGGTGATTAAAACATGCTCTTGCGATAGCTCAGTTGGTAGAGCGGAGGACTGTAGTTCCTTAGGTCGTTGGTTCAAGCCCAACTCGCAAGATTTAAAAACAGGAGTTCTTTTTCGCGGGAAAATGTATATGTAGCTCGGAGCCTAATTCAAAATAACCGCAAACTTTGAAAGCCAAAAGCTTAGAGCTTCGTCTAAATAGCTCACGGAGCCTGGTTCGCGGAGCCGGTCCGTTCGAAGCATAGTCTTTAGTTGACAACGTTTAGTTCATGTCTACACGGTAAAGTTACTGCCTCTTCGACTATGAAAAATGGTACATTTTGATTCTGTGGGGAAAAAACTTTTAAAACAGTTGTAATATATTTTGTCATAAAAACATGTAGTCGTTATATACGTTGTTATGTGTTGCTAAGTCATTAGCGGCGCTTGGGTGCATGCATATATTAATGTACGACATAGTTGTACTCAGGCGGGCGGGTTGCGCGGATAGGAAAGATCGGGCTTTGCGAGCAAACATTTACACAAGATTTCAGTTTTAAAATTGCATTTATTTCTTCAAAACGTTTTACAAAATTTAGTACGATTTACTTCTCAGAGCATAACGTCTATAGGTGTTTTTGTTATTGTTAAAGAGTTCTCATATTCTTGTCTATCTTCAGGTGATAATCGTGCAACATCTTCATGCTTCATTGGAATATATTTTGGTCTTTCGTTTAGTAAAAAACGTTCATAACGCTCTCTTTCCTTCGGTTTCATCATAGCCAGATCACTTTCTTTCCAATCAGCAGAATCTACCCAATTGTGAAAAAAGTTGTGCTTGAGTTTTGGTCGTTCCTCTTCTGTTGGTGGCGGTGTAAGGACATTAGGTTTAGGAGTAGCAGGTATTGGTGATGGTATTTCCGTTGGTACAGAAATAGGAGGCACTTGTGGTGGTATCTCTGCAGGCATTAACGGTGATGTTTGAACTGGGGCTTGAGCCGGGACATCCATCTTATTTTTGAATGTCAGAGACCGGTTTAGCTGATCAGAATATAACTTGCTTTTTTCCACTGCGCTCAGCTGTGGCGCTTCTATGATTTCTTTCATTCTCTGTTCGGCATCATACATTGCATTTAATTGTGGTGGTTGTTGATACGACTGTTTTTGTATAAACTTTGCAATCTCGCCGGGAAGTACGTTGGTCTTGAGTCGTTGTAGGTCGTCTGTTGTTGGCTTTAAATCCAACATCAAGTATCCGTGAGGTCGGCTCGTGGCATCATCATAACTCTTCATAAATTCTTGTACTTTACCAGGATCTACCTGCCTTGCAAGCATAGAAATTTGCTGTTTATCTCTTGGTGACTTGAACAACACGATATAATGAGCATCAAGGTTGATATTTCTCATTTCTTTGCCTTGATGAAATATATTTTGGACAATATAGATGATGGACAAATTACGGTGATGGCTTCCTTTGTTAAAAAGATCAGCAATACGTTTGTCTTTACTAGATTGTGCCATGAGATCGTCCAGTACGATCAAATTCCGTTGCGATACATCCAAGTAGTCGGTGTTGTCAATGACTTTTGGAATGCCTTTATTAAACTCGATTGCAGGAATCGCCCTCAGCATATCAAAATAGGAGGGTTGCCATTGACCATAACACCAGATAATACGTTGAGGAGCAGGACTTATTATCGTCTGAGCATTCTCCAAGAGAGATTTTGCCCATACAGTTTTGCCACTTTGTGTACACCCCGCTACGATGCACGTAAAGGGATGCTGCATAACACT
This sequence comes from Paramuricea clavata, assembly GCA_902702795.2. NCBI lineage: Eukaryota > Metazoa > Cnidaria > Anthozoa > Malacalcyonacea > Plexauridae > Paramuricea > Paramuricea clavata. The sequence goes on from CACRXK020007551.1 coordinate 11,258, forward strand.
GGACCTATTGCCAATTACACTTAACCTTCTTTCATCTGTACTGGTGCTATGCATCTCTTTTTTGTGACGTGAACGGTTACCAGGTGTTGAAAACGGTCTTCCACAGACTTCGCAGGGATAAGACATGTTTACAGGTTCACAATCAAATGTAAAATGAATTCGAAGTTTGTGTACCGTTCCATAAATAGTATTATGTGGTCAAACCAACATAAATAATCCTATGATATTCCAAGATGCTGTATGATATCCTAAGATATTGATATCCTAAGATGTTGATATCCTAAAATACTATATGATGTCCTAAGATATTGATATCCTAAGATATTAATATCCTAAGTTAGTATAATTTCAGTAGTAAAAAATGGATTTCGAGCAATTTGATTGGTTAACTGAGTAGTAAATCTGAGGCATTATTTACTACCTGAGTAGTAAATAATGCTTCAAAATGGCTTCCCACAGTCGTTTTGCAGAAATTTCTGTTGAGGAAATTGAACAAATAAAGGACAGTGCAATTCCACAAAACACAAAACTAGCAACAAAATATGGGATTAAACTTTTCAAAGGTAAGGAGTGTTTTTGTAATTAATTTATTAACAATTTGTTTCACAATTTACAACTGGCAGTAAAAAAAGAGCGACCGGGAAAATTACTTGTCTTTTTTAACTATTTTCTACACCAGAATGGTTCTCAGACCAAAACGAGTTCACAACCGAGTTCGAGAACATGGACATTGATGACCTGAATCAATGTCTATCAAAATTCTACATGTCTGCTAGAAAAAAAGATGGTTCTTACTACAAAAAGGCAACCTTAATGTCATTGCGAGCTGCGTTGGATCGCCATCTTCGCTCACCACCATATAACAAAAAATTCTCAATTTGTGACCCGGTCGCCTTTCAAGAAGCAAATAAAACATTGCATTCCTACCTGAAACACCTCATGAGCACTGGAAAAATTGCTGGAATTCGAACTGTCCACAAAAATCCCTTGACACCTGAAGCGGTACAACTCCTTTTCAAGAAAGGCGAACTTGCTTGCGCTGAAACCCGTGATCCTCGCTGTTTAATGCAAACAGTTTGGTTCTACATTTCCTTGTATTTTGGAAAACGAGGTCGTGAAAACCAGAGGGCAATGAAGAAATCGATGCTACGTCTTTGTACAACAGGAACTGGAGAAGAGTACTTTGAGCTCAATAAAGATGAACCCGGGACGATGCTTTCAAGCAAAAATCACACTGGCGGTCTCGAAGGCACGGAAGACCACTCGGACGGGAAGGTCTTCGCTCTCACAAAATCGCCAAGATGTCCAGTAAATACCATCAAAGCGTATTTAAGTCACTTAAATCCCGACATTGACGTGTTGTTCCAGCGACCAAGACATCCTTCTTCCAGGTTCAACCCAAACGAAGCCATACTTTGGTACGAGAAAAAAGTACTCGGCCATAACATGCTCAACAACATGATGCGAAATATGTCACAAAGAGCTGGAATATCGCCTTACTATACCAACCATTCGCTGCGAGCCACCACCGTTACTGTTTTATCGTCCAACAACGTTGAGACACGAAAGATTAAAGCCGTAACTGGTCACAGAAGCGATACAAGTATCGAAAGTTATTGCGCCAGACCAACTCTAAGCCAGTTTAAGCAGATGTCGTCGACGCTGAGTTCGTTTGTTCATGGCGAAGAAAATACAGCAGCCACTTCATCTTCGTCAATCATCCCAACTCCAGTTGCCCCTCGTCAACATCCAGCAGAAAGCAGTGCAACAGTCGCAAACAGTACTGTAACCTTTGGCAGAAATGAGGCAAATATCGTATCCTTCAAGCACATGGTGTGAGGTGTCCTGAATCAATTCTTCCATCAGGTACTTTCCAGGGATGTTCATTCACATTTAACATCAATATGAACAACAACTAACTTTTCTGGAACGTATTACATTGTTAGATTTTTATTGTGCATGATCCTTGTTGTAAATATATAACGTTTTCAGCGTCTTAGCCTCATTGTTGTTGTGAAGTGTCAAACGAACTTGCCGAACTGCTTTAGAATTCAGATCATGTGTCATGTGATCGATCATTACGTTTTTAAAAAGGAAGTAAATTATATTCATAACGGAAGCACATATTAATTATTTGATTAATTTTGTGAAAGAAATTATACTAAAACAATTATTTACCTCAGTCTCGATGATTATCGGTGAATATTTACCTTGCCGCTTCGCGGCGCGGTAAATATTCACCGATAATCATCTCGACTTCGGTAAATAATTGTTAAATATTGATATCCTAAGATATTGTATGATATCCTAAGACACTGGATGATATCCTAAGATATTGATATCCTAAGATATTGATATCCTAAAATACTGATATCCTAAGATATTGATATCCTAAGATATTGATATCCTAAGATATTGTATGATATCGTAAGATACTGATATCCTAGGATACTGATATCCTAAGATATTGATATCCTAAGATACTGATATCCTAAGATATTGATATCCTAAGATATTAATATCCTAAGATATTTATATCCTAAGATATTGATGTCCTAAGATATTGATATCCTGAGATATTGATATCCTAAGATAATGATATCCTAATATATTGATATCCTAAGATACTGATATCCTAAGATATTGATATCCTAAGATATTGATATCCTAAGATATTGATATCCTAATTAAGATATTGATATCCTAAGATGTTGTATGATATCCTAAGACACTGATATCCTAAGATATTGATATCCTAAGATACTGATATCCTAAGATATTGATATCCTAAGATATTGATATCCTAAGATACTGATATCCTGAGATATTGATATCCTAAGATACTATTTTCGTTAATCCCCGAGCCGACGGCGCGAAGCGCCGTGCGAGGGTACTAATTCCCCCCGGCTATTTACACCCGGGGAAACGAAAGCATTAGCGGAGTCTAAAGTTCATCAATTATCGCGGGCGTGGGTCACCAACGAAGTTTCGGTGGGTGGTCATTCTCACTGATCTCATAATATAGCGGACTGTCATGAATAGCCAACACTGATTGGTCCAATTTAAAATTTGCATTATAACGACTGCATGACGACAGCGAAATAGCAAACATTTCTTGATTTGGTCACAGATGAGGTAATTACAGATATGAATCTCAAGGCAAATCGTGTCACACGGATTAAATAAACTTTAAAATTGTATTAATTCACTATTTTATTAAATTTTGATAATGCAGAGGAATAAAACTATACATATTATAGAAGTATTCATGCTTTTTTTTTATGCGAGAGTTATGTTTTGAGGAATTTATATCATTCGCTGTTTTGTTATTATACACGAGCATCTGAAATTCCCAGCAAGTGTATTTCACGATTTTAATAAGGAGTAGATAGGGAAAAAAACAAACTTTTGCTAAATAAAATGTTATGTTAACACTTTTAATAAAAAGAAATCAATAAAAGTGATCGCTTACCGTTACTCTTGAAGAATTAATTCCAAAAAGAGCCGTCGGTCGCGTATATTTTTTAAAAAAACAATTTTTCGTCTTTCGAACGGCGTTTTCCTATCTCTTTCCTTATTAAATTTCAGAACGACACTTGCCAGCGCTCGCCGGAAGTGAGAATTCCGTGTGACACAAAACAATCAGCAATTTGACAGAAGATTCATATCTGTATTTACCTCATCTGTGATTTGGTGATTGATAAATTTCTTGCAAATATATTTCATTTTGCTTGCATTTTTGCAAGATTTTGTAAATTTCAAAAGCTCTCTGAGGAAGAAACTGCGAAAGAATCGGCTAAAAGAAGGGAGACGACGTTAACGAAGCCGAAGGTAAATTTGTTTTAAATATTGATTTTATATAAATGGATTTAAAACCCGACGGCCTTTGGCTTTGCATATATGAAACAACTAAACAAAACAGCATATAATTTCAGTGTATCTTTAATATTGATTCCTTTCTTATGATATTGAATTTTTTAAATAAAAAAGAAAGCAAAGTTATTTGCAAACTCAAAGTTTATCGATAAAGCCATTTTAAAAGGCAGTTTAGTTTTATAACACTATAGTGACTTTGAAAATGTTTTGGAAGCGTTTGTGGTTGAATTTTACCTTAAATTGAGGCTTATATTACGTATAATAACATGCCTAACATATATGTTGGGAAATTAATAATTTTGTAATTAAAAGTGATATTTTTAGGCGATTTTTCATTTGTATTAAGAATATTCTTAAAAAATTATCGTGTTACCATGACAACTACTTTCGATACTTCATGTTCGGAAAATACAATGGTTTTGTCAGCAAGGCGAGGGTTTCTGCATGCATGTATTTTCTAGTATATAAATATGTTATTTCCAGCTAGATCTTCATTTCGTCGCTGACCGCCGAACAGAGATGACTAGCAGCTATATCAAACACAGACCGTTTGTGGAGCTCTTGTGTATTTCTCATCCAATTCAACAGCAAGCTCTGTTGAATTCAGCATCTCATGAACAGATTCGCTTTCTTTGTAATTGCTTGGAAAACTTTACATATCCTAAAGCAATATTGAACAAACTTGGACCATTTAAAGACGATCTCGCTGACTTAGCGGACAGAAGTAGGAGCTTTAGAAAGAAAAGGAAAATTCTTGTTCAGCGCGGGAGTGGTTTTCTAGGATTGGTACCTGCCCCACTTTTACAAGGCCTTGAAGAATTAGTATAAAATAATCATCATTAGTTGACATTGTCATTCCAACCATGGACAGCAAGGAAAGGTCATCTCCGAGACATTGGCGTGTTGAAGATATACTTGGACACTTAAACGATGATGTTGATAAAAACAATGCGGAAGAACTTCTTCACTGCATTCTCACATCCACGGATATTCTCACATGGAATCTTCAAGGAGAAATTGTATACAAAGGACAGAATATACGTGTAACAAATATTGTAGATCTTTTGCAATATACTGTTTTACCATATAATACTGAAATTCCTGAACCGGCTGGACTGAGTATATTTCTCAAAGGTCTTGCAAAATTGGAAATTGATAAAAGCCTAATCGTAAATGGGCGTGTCCTTACCATGCTAGCCCATAAGTGGTCCTACCAGGATAGACAGTCTGATAAATCCGAAGATGAGTCTGAAGACATGGACACAGTTTGTAACGGTTGTAACAAAGATCTAGACATCTCCCATTTGGCCACATGTCCTATATGCACATGGACAGACTTTTATCCAAAATGTATGAGGTGTCACTGTACGACCTGTGATTTTCGACTGTCCGAAGGAAATTTCGCGCATGTAATCGCCTGTTGCCAACATTGTCATTGTGACGAAATTATGGATGTTAGTACGGATAAAAGACTTTTTTACCATAAAATAGGCGAACAAAGTGATATGTGATCAGTTTACTGTGTGAATTTGAACTGAACACATCAACATGGCGAGGGGTACGCTTGTTGTAGACACAAAACTATTGAAAAACCATTTCTTGAGACAGCAGCGTGGTGGGAATATCGCTGGGTTTTATGGTGCACATATGCAAAGGGGATATGGGATCGGAAGCATTTTCAAGAGCCTTGCAAGATATGCTATCCCTCTATTCAAACAAGGAGCTAATGTTGTTGGCAAAAGAGCATTACAAGCAGCCACAGAAGTTGGTCAAGATGTACGTCAAGGAAAAAATGTAAGAGAATCTGTAAAGGCTCACAGAGGGAAAGTTGTTAAAGACTTTGTTGAGCAAGGAGCAAGGACTCTTCTGCGTCAAACAGGACATGGAAGCAAAAGAAGGCGAAGTCAACGCAGCAATCTATCATCAGTCAAGAAGCAAAAACTGGAAGAAGATCCAAGACGTCCCAAATGGATTAGGAAAGATGAAAGCGACTGCGATGATGAAAGCAGCCACGACGATGAATCTGAAAGCGAAATATCTCAAACAAGTGACGATTAGAAGCATAAAAATAACAAAAACACCTAAACGTTATGCTCTGAGAAGTAGACCGTACTAAATTTTGTGAAACGTTTTGAAGAAATAAATGCAATTTTAAAACTGAAATCTTGTGTAAATGTTTGCCCGCAAAGCCCGATCTTTCCTATCCGCGCAACCCGCCCGCCTGAGTACAACTATGTCGTACATTAATATATGCATGCACCCAAGCGCCGCTAATGACTTAGCAACACATAACAACGTATATAAAGACTACATGTTTTATGACAAAATATATTACAACTGTTTTAAAAGTTTTTTCCCCACAGAATCAAAATGTACCATTTTTCATAGTCGAAGAGGCAGTAACTTTACCGTGTAGACATGAACTAAACGTTGTCAACTAGAGACTATGCTTCGAACGGACCGGCTCCGCGAACCAGGCTCCGTGAGCTATTTAGACTAAGCTCTAAGCTTTTGGCTTTCAAAGTTTCCGGTTATTTTGAATTAGGCTCCGAGCTACATATACATTTTCCCGCGAAAAAGAACTCCTGTTTTTAAATCTTGCGAGTTGGGCTTGAACCAACGACCTAAGGAACTACAGTCCTCCGCTCTACCAACTGAGCTATCGCAAGAGCATGTTTTAATCACCCGAAAAAACAATCAAAATACATGTGTGTTTGGTCGCGCTACCTGTCACAGTTAGCCCAGGCCTGCCCGCGTTAATTGGTCGCGTTGCCGGCCACATTTGGCCCAGGCTTGACCGCGTTAATTGGTCGCACTACCTGGCACCTTTGGCCCAGGCTTGCCCGAGTGACGTCATAGATTTTGCAGACTAATTACTTTCGGAGCAACGTGACGTCATTGGCGGCATTCCTTTGGTCTCCAGAGTGGGGTCTATCACTACTCCCAACCACGCACGGTAACCCACGCCCGCGATCATTGACGAACTTTTGACTTCGCTAATGCTTTCCTTTCCCCGTGTGTAAATAGCCGGGCGGAATTAGTACCCTCGCCCCAGGCCTACGCCCGGAACAGCTCTCCTCGCCGTTGGCTCGGGGAATATTAATAGAGTGAACATGTCATGCCGTCAACTCAGGACATGCCGCGATGGCAGCTCTTCTCCAGCGCAGAAAATCTTTTTAAGTCAGTGAGTTCATATCTCAGAGGTTCCTAGCGAAACAAATTAAGTTAATTAATCTCAAATATTACCCGCACTATAAAGTAGAGCATTTTAATACGTTCGTATTATTCGTTGTATTTTGTTCGTATTATTTCTGTATTTCTGCATTTTGTCTCTGAGATTTATAAACATGCTTTTTTGTTCAGCCAATCACATCACTTCATGTGACTGCTAATTATAACTAACCAATCATGTGCTTGGTACAATTTTTTACCAAAGGAAGTGATATTTATATCGCGTGTCACCAGAGGTTCTCTTCGCCTCGCGTGAATAGATACGAGCGAGAATAGGACGGAAGATATGAGAACCTCTGGCAACCAGGGTAAAGCAAGAATCACAATTGAAGAAAGCTAGAGTCGTAGACAACTACGTAAACTTCATTGTCAACCATACGTAGAGTACCAAAGTCAATTAGTCTTCAGGAAATCAAAGATGTTACCTTTTGTGACATACCTTTGATAAAAGTTCGGAGAAATGGGACGAGAACGATGCGGAACTAAAAGTGTATAGATTGTCCGCTAAAGAATTAACAGTGACCCACACGGAGATCTGGCTGCATGTAAAACTTTTCAACTGATTGGCCTACCAGACAAAACAATTTTACTACGACTTTTTGATTTGTTAAAATGCTAATTATATTATAATATTATTGTTCATGATGAATTCTACAGTTTTAGCCGTCAAATTAACTATAAATACATATATGCAGAAACCTGTCGCTTTGTCAGCAAAACCATTATATTTTCCAAACATGAAGCATCTGAAATTATTGTAACGTAATCACGATCATTTTATGCTTTTTATAGTTTTTAAATTGAAAAAAAAAAGTTCGAAATGAGCACTTTTAATTTGTTCAATTATGAATTTCCCAAATATATAGCTACGAAAGGTATAGGCGTAATATGAACTTCAATTAAATGTTTTGTATTCTCTGAAACTCATCGCTTTGTCTTAGCTTTATTCTCTAGTTTATAGAGTTAGCTACCTTTTTAAATGCATCTGCCGGTTGAGAAACATAAAATAATAGTTGAAAATTGTCAATTAAAATACAATTATCAATGATGCTTTAAAATTGACGCCATATTTACAGCCATATAAGCAAAACTTACTGAACTTCAGACATCATTTTCTCTTTGGCGTATCATCTAAAATATCTTCATTTTAGCATTATTTTACAGATAAAGTACTAAACATACTTTTTAAGTTTGCTTGCCGATTGAGAAACGTATCGAAAAATAAAAATTTTGAATTTAGTCATAAACTCAAGCGATATGTCATACGCATTAGTTTTGGGCGCGTGTTACGTGACACACAAGAAAATATTCTTTTAAAAACACAACAAATTTTCCATCTATTATCTCAAAATATGATTACAACTTTTAAATTTTGTGCGCGAGCCATTTTTAGTTTGTTGTAAAAGACACCCCCCCCCCCCCCGGTTCAAAAATTTGAGTTTGAGAAATTTTTTTCATTTTTTTCATTATTCTACATTATGAGTACCCAAAGAAGCTATATATATACAAAACCGGATACAAATATGTGTTTTGCGAAATTGAGAGCAATTTCAAATCTGTTCAGTTTTTTTTTATATACACCCTGTAGTGTCTGGGTGTTTGGTGTGCACCAATTTCTTCATTGAAAAATGTATAACTTTCCATTTGTTTACATCTTATGACTTCGCCCATTTTTCGCTGCAATGTTTGCAATTACAGAGACAATCAACATATTTTTTAGTCGTCCGTGTAGAGTGCGATTGGTGAATTATCTTCAGTATAGGCTGGTAGATAAGGAAAGAGAAGGGGCCCAAGGATAAACCCTGAAGTACACCTGATGTAACAGGAAGTCATGCAGTCAGAAGACTGTCTGTCGATGACTACTCTTTGTTGTCTCTCCAATAAATAACTACGGAACCCGGAAAGGGTGGAACCAGAAATACCGCACGATTCAAGTATTAACAATAACAGATTGCGTGATACAGGATCGAACCTCTTTCCAACGTCAACGACAATGTACTAGACGACAGGTCAATATCAATAAATTAAATTTGCATTACAGTTTTTGAATAAAATATAGTTTCAAAACTGAAACTTTTATTAATTAAAGAAAACGTACTATAAATAACATATAGAATAGTTGTAAAGGTCGGTATAGGGAAATCAATAATTTTGAAGATTATAAATTTGGCTGGGTATGATAAACAATATATCATGTACGCTGTTTTAATAATCGTTTTAAATACAGTTTTTAAGCTTTTTGTTGTTTGTTGATGTATTAGCATTTTGTTTACACGTACCGAGAAACAACTTCTGCTGCATAAAAAGGGACAAATACAACACCAGCCTTTCCAACCTATTATTGGCTGAAATGGTAGGACGAAGACGCTGAGTTTGTTTGGGTTTTATCATTTGATTTTAGTAAAGCCTCAATTTGATTCGGTCCCGCATGATATCGTAACCGAAAAACCTAAAAAAACAAACCTAAATACTTATATGATCAATTGGTTTGTAAGTTTTTTGACCAATCGAAAACGAAGACAGAATCGTAACAGAATAATTTATGTAGATATTAACAAAGGAGTTGCACAGGGAACCGTCATTGACCCGTTTCTATTCTCTCTTATGGTTGATGACATAAAACCCAAACAACCTGTATTGGTTAAAGTTGCTGATGACATGACCGTTAGTGCACCAGTAAAGTCAAATAGTGATTTTGCAACAACGGAAATGAGAAACAGAATGACTTTAAATTTATCAAAAATATGGGAGATGCTTCTGAGTGGTGGAACTTCTAAGCCCCTACCAGTGCCAAAAAAGGTATTGAACGTAAGAAATGGTTAAAATTGGTGTTACTTTCGAGGACGGTGTGTGCTGCAGGGACCTACAAGTTGATGGCTTGTTGTCGAAGGCTGGAAGTCCAACGTATATTCTAAGAGTAGGCCTATGTGAAATGTATGGATAGCGACAGGAGCATCTCAGCTATCTTTTTGACTCAATTATATTATCGTTATTTTTTCTACGGTATTGGAAAATTGGAAAAAACTCGAAATTGTGTGAAAACACTCCGCCCTTCGGGCGTTGTGTTTCCACACAACTTCTCGTTTTCCCATTTCCCACTCGTGTTGATATAACCGTATATCAACTCGGAAAATGTTTCATATTTGTTAATTATTTGATAATTATTTGATAATATTGTAAATAGAGTAAATAGTAATATAGTATATTTTAGAATTAATAACTAGAATCATGTAAAGACGTTTGTTGCGTCTATAAGGATTATTTAAATAAATATTATTATTATTATTATTGTTCTTAAAAAATACAACTAAAAAATAAGTTAAATTATAAAAATTAAAATAAATTATATAATAATATTAATTTTTTTTTAATATTCTTTAGATTGGTCCACATGACGATGTCTATCCGTTTTCACATCTGGATATTTTAGGTAAAAGCTAAAATTTTTTATTTCTTTAAATAAGACGATGTTACTGTGTGCCCACGCCGAACAAGCTGAAAGGTTTGCTTTCCACGCGGTGTAGTCTAGGACCTGTAAAGATGTTTGTATGCATTTAATTTAGCACAGGTAATCTCAACTGTTTCAGGGTAAAATTACCATGGCGGTCAACATGGCATATGTGCCAAAACCTGAATCTGGGGCGAAAGTCCTGAAAATGACCCCGCCCTGAAACGGCAGGGCCGACATAGCTCTAACTTCTGAGAAGCAAAAGCGACAGCCTTTCTGAAGTGCTGATAGTGTTTAGAAGGGTTGCTTTTAGGGGTGGTCATTGGAAGGAAAAATTTGTCTAAGTATAATATTTTACTAGAAAATGACTATTCACAACCCCAGGTAAATTGCTGATTATGCACAAAATAACTGATATGCCTGGCAGAAATTTAATGTTCTTATTTCCTAAAGAAAATTATCATGGAATGAAAAACTATGCTTAATTTAATATAATTATTCTGGTTTTCATAAGGATTGTCATTGTTTTCTTTAAATATAATACATTTTAATTCACTCACCCCCCACGAAAACACAATTTCAGCCATACTTTGCCGTCTTGTTTGCTTTTTATCGCCGAGTCTCGTTGATATCATCCAGTTGTTGTACTTTTACATAATGATAGATGGCTAAAGACGATTTCGACGAAGTTTAATGAAGTTTTGAAACAGTGCAGTATATTTTATCTTCGATATTGTGTCCTTCGATATTTCGTCAAATTGCCGCCATTTTAAT
>CACRXK020007552.1:7068-22586 GCA_902702795.2 Paramuricea clavata
TCTCCAGAGAAACGAACATATGACGTTTCTCATAGACAAAATCGATATATGAGGCTTCCCTTAATTTATAAAGGCAGTTTAGTTTTATAAAGAACACTTTAAAACGTTTTGCGAAGCGTTTGTGGCTAAATTTTACCGTAAATTGAAGCTTATATTACGTATAATATCATACCTAACATATACATGTTGGGAAATTGATAATTTTGTAATTAAAAGTGATATTTTTAGGCGATTTTTCATTTGTGAGAATATTCTTTAAAAAATTATCGTGTTACCATGACAACTACTTTAGATACTCCATGTTCGGAAAATACAATGGTTTTGTCAGCAAGGCGAGGGTTTCTGCATGCACGATTTTCTAGTTAGAGAATATATACTACCTTTCGACTGGTAATCAATTTACCAGAAGCAGCGACCTGATTACAAAATTCATTACTTAGTCAAGTGGTAAATGATAAAAAAAACTAACCAATGCACATTCGTCGATGTCCACACAACGACTTGAATTACTCGAATCTTTTTTATATCCAGGACGGCATGAACAACTAAAATGAAAGAAAGGGAAACTAATGTTGCCGGGTATACAGGGTGTATAAAAAAAAGCGCAATCGTATACTGAAATGTAAATTTCTAAACAAATAATAGACGAAAACGTTAAAGTTTACATTCATTTTAAAGCGTAGCCATTCAGCTTTCTAACAGTGGGTTGTTTCTTAAATTTGACTCATTGGTTCGCGGGTAATAATACTTTACGTTATTGCGATTGGAGATTAAAAAAATTGAGATGGAATAACAAATCGTTCTCATGAAAATAACTGATTTTTTCATTAAAACAAAAAAATGTTGCATTTTATTAAATGGATTGTAACAATAAGTATAATTACGGCTTTTCTTCCATTATTTTTAACTCAGTTTGAAACTTCAAATGCGATATAATTTTGGCTTGGACCATCTAAGCTGACTGACATTAACTTGCTATAATTTCTGTTTACATTACATCGCAATTCGATGACACTCTGGCTCAGACACCAGAATGTTTTGACGATTTTTAGCATTCGTTTAGGATTTTCAAACAACCTGGTCTCTTTTAAAATACTTTTAATTTGTTCTTACGTGGTTTTCCAGATGTAGTGACGACAACATTAAAGTTTAAAGAAGAAAATTATAACATTTAAACCGACTAAACAATAACATAGTAAACTTGCATAATTAAACAGCAACTAAAAATGATAGGTTTTACTAAATCTTTTCCTGTGCAATTATTACTAGCATTGGAGACAAGGATAATAGTTTGTTTGAAAGAGAAAAGAACAGGCTTTGAAGTAAGCCTAAAAGCGTTTAACTAGAAATAGTATTTCCAAAGTTATTAAGCACAAAAGATGAATTGCGTTTATTTTGATACACCCTGTATAGTCATCACGTAGTGAAACCTCTGTATAACGGAGAACTCCAAACAACGAGCAGTTCATATAGAGGAACAAACTACAAACTATAAGCATGAAAACTTTATCCCACTGCCTCTACAAATGAACATATTCATAGTAGGTGTATATGTGGCAACTGCCATTTTGGACACCTTCAAACAACGGACAACAAGGGTCGGTGCTAAGGTGTATAAAAGTCGACTGTGAAAGAAAGATGGAATCACAAACGGCACTAACCTAAATCCACCTTTAGTGTTGTTGCAGTTGTGATCACAACCTCCGTTGTTAACCAGGCATTCGTTCGTATCTGAAACATTTAAAGTGCTATATTGTAGATATAATAATATATATATATATATATATATATATATATATATATATATATATATATATATATATATATATATATATATATATATATATATATATATATATATATATACTAACTGTGTAGAGTGTCATCCTAGTACTTGTGTAAACTAGCATCTGGTTCCATAATCCCATATTTGAAACAAAATGAACGTGTGCTACAACTCACTTGACATCGGCTAACGTATTTCTCATCAATCAAAAACTGTATTCTTACCTTGACAGGTGCAATTATCTCTTGACAAGAAATGACCTTCTTGGCAGCTACATGAATATCCACCATCATGGTTATTACATAGACTGTCACAACATGCCGTCTCCTCCATACACTCATCAACATCTGTGTAGAAAGAAATGTATGTCGTAGATCTTCTTCTAAAGGCGACCCCTGGGGTTATTTTAAATCACAAAAGATCTTCACGGAAAATTAGTTAATTTAATCAGTACACATGTAATCCTTAGTTTACTAAGTGAGCCATTAAATATTCCTCTGAAAGTACAGACCTTCTTGAGAGACAGAGGGAACGGGCAGTTATGCAATTATTATTCGGCCTTTTGAGTCCTTTGAATGGCCTACAGTTGACTACACACAGTCTAAGGCAAAATTCTCTATTATTCTAATCTATTTTAATTGCTTGGATGATGCATGCGATACAAAAGTTATCTTCCACACACCGACACAAGTTTTTCCATTGTTCAATAATCTGTATCCATGATGACATTCACATTTGTGGCTAAAAATGAGTGACAAACATGTAGTAGGAACAATGAGTCTTTATTTAGGTGCTGAATGGAATTAGACATTTTGGATGCTAACGAATATCAGTCTTTGCTTTTCCAACTAAGATAACAACGTTACAATAAGTAAATTAAGTAAAACGTGATCAGATAATCATCCATCAGATCATCACATCACCTTGCATCAGATCGCATGTTGCATGCAGGGACGTAGCGAATACTTTGTCATTGGGGGATGTAAAACCGGTTTTCCACAAGCGAATTTTCTCGCGCGAAGCGACCTTTTTCCTTTGTCGGTATCACGTATTACGGTAGCATGCAAGACGTGGCAAAATGGATGCCGACAAACGAAAAAGTTCGCTTCGCGCGAGAAAATTCGCTAGTGGAGAACCGGCTTAAGGGTCCAAATGTCTGTGTACGTTCAAGTATATCGGGTGTTTCTTTCGAAAGAATGTGTCAGAACAACAGGCTTATGGGGCTAAATCTATAAAATGTTTGCGTGGTATGTTGGCGACTAAAATGTTCGTTATCCAAACAAGAAATTGTATACTAAAATGCATAAATTCTTCAGTACTTTTTACCGAAATGGCAATGGCATGTGATAAAAAGCAATCATACTTGTAGGTTCGGTGAGTCCGGAATTGGACGCATTTCGGGTGGCTGGAAGTTTCCCGAACTCACCTCGCTTCACTCGGTGAGTAGTCGGGAAACTTTCAGCCACCCTCGGTGCTTCCAATCCCGGACTCACCTCCCTGTATGCAAGTACATGTATGTTTGTTATAAGGTCGTGCCCAGGTTCAACGAGCAGGGGTGATATTTTTCAGGTGAATGTGATGTTGCTACTACCACATTTGAAGCTAACAGATCAATAAAACGTCCCAATTTTGGTAACCAATAGTCGATATCTGATGTGGCCGGTGGTGCTACGAGGATTGTACACACACATTCGGCATTCTTCACAGTCTTGATCCAGCAGCACTTCAATCCTAGATCCGTCCGTAGTTTAATTGTATGGATAACACTGAGAATTAATTACCTTCCGTTGGTATTGATACAAATTTGATCACAGATTCCATTGACAATCTCACATTCATTTATATCTAAAATAAGATAAATTATTAAATACAAGTGAAATGAAGACAAGAAAGCATTTATATTTTGTGTACGTTTCGATCATATTTTGTTGCCTTATATATACAATATATACAGTTAGCTCATCAAGGATGGTATAGAGTTTTGGTTATATAAATAGTGACATCGTGTCAAACTATTCATTTGAGTTTTGTTTTTGTGTATTAGGTTCATCTTTGTTGAGTTTCATCAAGTTTGGCAGATCAGTGAAGTGTTTGCAAGTGTTGATGTTTCAAAATTTCGGAATTATCTGTTGTTGCATGTTCGTTAAGTCCTCTGTATAGAGCTAACTGTATGTCTTTCCCATGTAGGATTTAGAGCACCCTTGATAAAAAAATTATATTCAATATGGAATGTCCCAAATCAGGACAGCCGAGAGGGGGGGGCAAGGGGAGGGGGGGATTGCCCCGGGCCCCAACCTTAATAGGGCCCCAACTTGAGAGTGAGAGCCTAAATTGAGTATGTTTTTGCCTTTGCGGAGGAGATTGATTCAGTAATACGATCCATTCTTCTAGATGACTAAAATATGGTCGAAACTTATAAGAAAAGAAAATGCTTACTCATGCTATCTTATGAAAATCAGTATTTAGTATAGTTGCCGTAATGAAATATTAATATAAAATCCATTACTTAAAAAAAATGAAGTAAACCAGGCAATAGCTACTACTCCTGACTGTATTAAATGTGAGGCATACTCTAGGATATGGTAACTATAGCCATAAGCGTATGGGCCGGGGTGCACGGGGGGGGGGGGGGCCCGTCCCCCCAATCAATGCGAAATTCGGGCAAAACATAAAAATTTCGGAAAAAGTTTGATATGTCCTGAAAAAAAGTTAGTATCTGCGAAAATTACGTGATGTTGGGAAATTTTTCTGACATGTCCGGCAAAATTTTCGTATGTTTGTAGAAAAGTATTTGGTATGTCCGGAAAATATTTTTTGTATGTCCACCGGAAAAATGTTTGGTGACCTCCCCCCCCCCCGCCAACAATTTTGGGGAGATATTAATGTTCAGTTTGACCCATACGCCCATGACTATAGCTTAAACTCGCCGCGAGATAATGCGAGTTTAGGCGATTAAAGCAAAAATCAAATTTGGAAGCAATGCGAATTAATGCGAGTTTAGGGGATTTAAAAAAATCTCAGAACATTTTTTTGGTTGCGAGTTCAGGCTTTTTAAGTTAAGGGCCCGGAGTAGGCTTAATATGCGCTAACAATGTTTGATTGAAGAAATATGTATAACATTTGCACTGGTCAAGGAGGATTATTGCTCATGTGAAGTATAGGAAATTTTAAAATGATCTAGATTCTGACAGAGCAAGACACCAATGCTTCTGGTTTGATTGTATTCAGTATACTGTAAACATGCAACTAAGCAAATAAATTGGTATAGACTGCTGTGAATAAGATTCGTGGATTACATCAGACTTAACCAAAGTCCTTTCCAGATCCTTCTATGGCGCGCTTCGTCGCTTGGGTCGCGCCCTACCTCCCTCCCCCGTGGTCGACTTGTGGCAAGTCTAGGATTGCATAAGCGTCAGCCAGAAACGATGCATGTCATGCCGTTTTGTGTTGACCTGGAAAAAATTAATTGTGCGGAACAGAATCTTATAACATATTGAGTTGTGACGACATACATACCTAGACAGGTTCTGCTGTCGTTACCGAGATGAAAACCATTGTTGCAGAGACAGATAAAACTACCAATAAGATTGAGACATTGATGGGAACATGGTGACTCAGCACATTCGTCAATGTCTAAAAGTGCAGTATAAAGCAATTTTTGTAGTTAGCCTGCGCATGCGCAGCTAACCACTATGTAGAAAACCATAAAAATGTTTCGTATGACAGTCAAAAGTGTCGTCGTGTGACAGTGCTTAGCCTGCGCATGTGCGGAATATTGTAGTTAAAGGCATACGAAAGAGAACGAAAGTGTCGTTGGTTTATGAAATTTTGTAGTTATAAAAGGCATACGAAAGAGCCCTTGAGACAATTCCTATCGATGGGTTTAGTAAAATGTCAACATTATAGGCATAGCGATTTACGATCTTTAGAGGTCAAGCGATACCATATTTCACACAATTTTCCCGAACAACGTGATCAACAATGTATTACCAAGGCATACCTTTCGCCGAACATAATTTCGGCCCCTTTCAACATATCTTTTTCGTAATAGTTCAAATCACAATTCAAGACACTATTTAGAGTGTTGTTTTCAAGCTTGTATCTACAGATTTGCATCTTTTATTCAACCAGAACTACAAATTGATTGTCGAAACAATGCGATGTTTAAATCCTACGTTTGGAACCACACGGAAACCGATTCTAAAGGTCAAATTACCCCTGTAGCGTGGCCGAAGTTATGTTCAAGCGAAAGGTATGGCCA
The DNA here is from genome assembly GCA_902702795.2 of Paramuricea clavata. NCBI lineage: Eukaryota > Metazoa > Cnidaria > Anthozoa > Malacalcyonacea > Plexauridae > Paramuricea > Paramuricea clavata. The sequence continues at coordinate 13,116 of CACRXK020007552.1, forward strand.
CTGGCCAGCCTATATTTTTGTTGAGTAATTTGATAATATACAATTTCGCTTGACTTTCAGAGGCCATAAATCGGTACAATGTTGATAATGACTAAAACTATTGTAAGGAATTAGTTAATTTCTGGTTTGTTTTTAAAAAGGTTGTTGTATTATGGCTAGTTTATACGCTATCTGGCTTCGTACGACAAAGAATGAAGAACACAAATTTTATGGTTCAATGGTTGATAAATCAACCAAGATGGCCTCTATTGCAAACAAACAATTAATTTACTTATTTTGAACAAATTAGCTATATACTATATAACAATTGCCAATCCTATAGGCTAACCACATGTACGCAATGCGTACCTATTTTTAGACATTGCACTTCAATCAATTTGATATGGCTGCCTCAATCGTAATGTTTCTATACAGTAGCATGTTACACTTAACCATGTTGTGTTGCATGTAATCTCCAACCATGCAGAGGATGTATACGATGCAATTGAACTGGATTGCCTTGCATGTGATGTTTCTATACGTACAGTATTGATATTTCTTTTTTGATTTTTAGAAGGTGGAAACTTTAAGGAAATTCCCAAATAGGTCTTTCAGTAACAATTTCCCACTTTTTTACAAAGTTTACAACAGTATATATTGCACTTATGTAATGTTTGTTCCTTGTTTATTTCGTCTAATCATTATTATATATCATAGCTATGTACTGTAGGTATCAGTCCCGGTCTATTCAATAGCTAGAATAATTAATTTTAACGTTGATGATAACTCAAACGTTGGAGTCCAGTGTAAGTAGTAGTATTGTACACTGAGCCACTGGCACTGTAGTTCGGAACTAGCTGGGAAATTCGAAAAACAATTGAGCGAAAGGACATCTTCTGCAGAACGTTAGTTAGCAACTAATCATTTAACGAATGACCTCAGTGGTGAATTCGCCTCTTTTGGTGGTGGGGCAAAATTTCCTGAAATTCTGATTAAAGTGCAATATACAATAAATTTGGCTGTTTTTATTTTAGCCACCTTCCACCCAGCCTCCACCCTTCCAAAATTTCTTTCGCTTGAAAGGTCAAAGCTTTGTTCAGCTAGTTTAAACATAAATTATGGCAGCTTACAAGTTATTGTTGTAAAGGCCCTGTCACACTATTGGGTATCGTACTAGCGTATGCCAGCGTATGAAAAATATCACTCACACGCCGGTATACGCTGACATACGCTAGGGGTACGTTATAGGCATAGGTTGTATACGTTTCAAGCACGGTCGCATATGGTGGCATACGCTGGCATACGGCGAGGCAGAAACATTTTTTAAGCATGCTCAAAAATTTTGTGCGTATTCAGACGTATGGTTTATACGATAAGCATGGCATTTCAAAGGATTTTTGTGCGCATGAAAATTATTTCATTAATTTTCATACGCTTCTCGTACGTTTCTCTCATACGCAATAGTGTGACAGGGCCTTTAGCTATACCTATGCAGGTTTTGTTGTCTCGAACTAGAGAAAATCCTTCCAAGCACGTGCAATGGAAACTAGAACGAAAATAAAGCATGTTTACGATTAACATGTGCACAATGATATATTTTAAATAGTTTGCGACATATCAGCTTCCTTGTGAGGAAAATGAAGTGTAAGTAATACTGTACGTCGTATAAATCAACTGCCTTACCAGTACTGACCATGTATTAATAGTACACCACTGGCCAGTATGAAATCTGGATACAAATCGAATTTAGGTTGATCAAATGAAAATCAAAATCAGAAGAATTTATATTGGATCTCGAGAACATCATAATGAAAAGGAAATTAAAGATGTTGTCCTATAATCGATCTGGTGTTAATGTCAGTCATTAACTCATTTCAAACATGGAACCCGTTTTATTTACCGTACCAGGTTTTTCCTTCATCTTATCGAAAATATAAATTTTAACCATCCAGAATGAAGGATTTATGAAAACTAAACACTGCGCGTCATTGTTCAATGGACGCCCATACAGACAGCTGATTGCAGTCATATACAGTATATAAATAACGAACCTTCCAGGGGTGTTAACACACAAATGGTGACAGCTATGTATCGTCATATCAAGGCATTCGTTTACATCTAAACAAAAAAGATTAAATTATTTGTTACAATGTGGAATCCAAGGCTATATACAACGGGAAATCCCGTTCTTGTTTATTCAAAGTTATTTGCAGATCAAAATTCTCCCAAACCAGGTTGGAATTATTTTTTGAATAATTACGCTGATAATGTTGGGATTTTTGCTAAACTATAAAAGAAGATGAACTTTAAGCCTTGATGTTCTCATATGACATAACAACTACAAGTTGTGTTTCCACAATTCTGTAATCTGTATCGCCTGTTTTCCCTTTCATATACTGAGCTTAACAGTCCTTACTGTATATTACATTGTTGGACAGTATACCATCACCCCACACAAGCTCTGAGGCTGAAAAATTCTCATCTCGTCAGGCTGCCTCGCTCGGGAATTTGTGCGAGCAAAACTGACAAAAACGTAACACAAATGTATCGTGGCAGCAATTATAATAAACAAACTTGATTCAGTTCAGGAAAGAATCATATAGTATATACATGCACCAACCAAGCTCGAGGTAAGGCCTAAAATATTCAACTTACCCACACACTTATTCCAATCAGGAAAATAACCACTTGGACAAAGGCAGGTATAATTTCCAACTTCATTGACACATGTTGCACCCAACTCAGTGTCACATTTGTGACTGCCATCAGCACATTCGTCTGAATAGAATGAATGTAACACGTTTAGTAGCCCACCATCCAGGTCGTTCAAGAAATCTTCTAAACCATGCATACAACTATATTCTTGACAAATTTGTCTGTGACTTTTTATGGAACAGAACATGGCCAGTGCTGCCTGGGGGGTGGAGCAGGGCGGGAGGATTTCGCCCCCGGGCCCCGAGTCCGTCAAAGTTTCTTGATACAAACTTTAACAGGGAATATAAATCCTAGCTGCGTAAAACACCGCTTTTCCTGTTGTTTGTACAATTATGTATAAAAAGTTAAATTTGGTTGCGTTCAGAGAAGTTTAGTTTAATTTGTGTCGGATGTTATAAAACATATACTCAATTCGCCATATGACACACCACCTTCCCGTGTATACATTACTTAAGAGTTTAGTTTAGGATTTTTAACGGATTTGGTTTTGCAAACATAGCGCTATTTCGTGAAATAGTACGATTATATCTCACCTATATCCGTGCACACAACATCAGCGCCATTTTTACCGATCTTTCTATAACCATCATGACATGCGCACTTGTAAGATGAAGGCAAGTTAACACATTTCTGTCCACATCCGCCGTTATTGATCAAACATTCATCAATATCGAAACAAGTAAGCTGATTGTCGCCTAACCGGTAGCCATTCAGACAAGAACAGTTGAATGAACCAATAGAATTGCTACATTTATACGAACAATTGCCTTTACCATCATTACCAGAACATTCATTTATGTCTTCGCAGTTTATTGATCTAAATGGCGAATCAAAAGTGTAAACGGTTTATAATCATTAGTTTAACGGTTTATATGCAGTACATTTTATTGGTAAAATCTCTTTCGACCTGAATGCCCGGACACTGCAATTGGAATCGAAATATCTCAAATAGTGTAAGGGACTTGCTTCCATTGTTGCGCGCCACCAAATTCCCTAAGTTCGTCTCCAAATAAGTGTCTAAATCGTTATATTTAATAATGAACGCGTTATCTTTCGAAATTATTTAAAATATCTTCTAAAATTGGAGGAAATACGGAGGAAACTCCATGTAATGGTATTATACTGCATCATTTAGAACCACAGGTTGTTTATATTAGTGTCTGTAATTCAAAACTTATTTTTACGTCGGATCATCTAAAATAGGTTCCATCATATCTACCAATAGAAAAATCTCTAGCGTACAGTACTCACTCAGAATCTGTTGGATAAAACCCCTTTTTACATTGACATTTATAACTTCCAGGTTCATTGACACACAATTGTGAACATCCTCCGTTATTAACAAGACATTCGTCAATATCAGAACATGATTTCTTGTCTTCACTCAACGTGAAACCTCTATTACACTCACATTGATAACTAGAGGAACGAGAAGGACAAGTAAGATTAGTGATTTAGTTAGGTTAATATTAATAATAATCAAAGCTAGTGATCGTGTAGTCAATGCTTTGCCAGGCCAGACAAATATAAAGAACGCCGGCATCTCAAGTGAAGTAGTACTGGCATTCTAGAGAAAGATAGAGACTTCATTTCAAATGTCGTTCTAAACTATTTTAGCTAGATAATTAATGTTGCACCACCATAAATATACAATATTTCCTTTTAAATCTCAAGAGAAGAGATGTACAGCCCCAGTAGCGTGTCCAATGACTTACATAAAGCTTAAAGCATTGGGTAAACTAGACCCCACTGGGCAGTTTTCGAACAATTGTGCTTCTGTATAATAGCCTGTGCAGCAGGTGCTTGTGGAGGGCGAGAGTGCTGCAGACGGGAGAGAGCGCAACCCGCCTTCAACAAAGCCAGTCATTCAGCCAAGTGCTACTGCAAATGTTTTCTGGTTTGCCCAGATCTGGAGGCAAAGTAGGGCAAAGTGATTGGCAGACTTAATTGTATTTTTCATTAACAAATCATGGTGAGAAGCGAATGAATAGCAGAATGTGGTGAAACTTTAGATGACTCACACATTACAACCGTTACAATTGAGAGGTTCGCAATTTCACCGTATAATTTTTCCAAACTTTTACTTCAGACCTAGCTTTCCTTTAGCTTTTTACTTGTTGTTGGAATTCTACAGTGCTGTAATGCTCATAAAAGCAAAGTATATTATTGCCGTCCATTTTTAAAGAGAAACCTTTCATTTTAAACTGAAATTCTTCAAAAAGGTTTGTCTCAACAATCAAATCTCGGGAAATCAGGACGAATACATTGAAATCGGAATACTCCCGAACAAATCGGGAGGGTTGAAACCTTTGATGACTTAATATACATGTATAGTCATGGAGCCAAAATACCTTCCTTCAATATTTGTACATGTATGGCAATCAGGCAAATCTAATTCACATTCATTGATATCTCTACATCGTTTTGATCTACCAGGGTACGGCTCATGTCCTTCATAACACGAACATCGAAAACTTCCTGGCAGATTTATACACTCCTGCTCACATATTGTTTGACCACCAATAACACATTCATTGATATCTGAAATGCATAACATACAATTGGTACCTGGACGTTATTATAGTGCAGTATATTAACCATTTATGTGCCCACGAATGCATAGGCGTACGGGACTGATGCTTTTCAGGGGAGGGCAGTTGAAAGTTTGCCCGATTTTTTATGGAGGATTGTAATGAAATTACCTGAATTTAACCTATTTTCTGATAAATCTGCCCGAATTGTTTTTATTTTTCCTAGCATTTGCCAGAATTTCCATGGTTTTCCAAATTTGGCGGGGAGGCAGTTGGCCGCCCCTGCCCCCCGTCTCGTATGCCTATGCATGAATGTCATTAATCACCTGATATGTATACCGTATTTAGTCTTTTGAGCGCCGCGGCGCTCTTTAAATTTTCAAAGCTTCAGATGCGGCGCTCATTCGGGGCGGCGCTCAATCGGGGGCGGCGCTCTTTCAAAAAATCTTTTATTTGTGAATTATATCAAGAACTTTTAACAATAAAATAAACAAGTTTTGAATGTCTTTGTCACTAAATGTCCCCATTTTGACGGTGAAAAATTATTACACTGTTTAGTGCGGCGCTCATTCGGGGGCGGCGCTCTTTAAAAAAATTTGATCTCAAATGCGGCGCTCATTCGGGGTTGGGTCTGCAGTGACACAATTACTGCAATTTTACAGTCTCCCAAATGTAATCCAGTCCCAATAAGGCAACATGGTGTGATGATGCGGTAATTAAAATGTGTGTGGTATAGTATTATCATTCACCACACTTCAAATTCTACAGTACTGTATAAATTACATATATTTTGGTACTTGATATCGACGCATTCGCTTCTCAGTGTCACTGAAGAGCAAGATAAGGTGGTCTCTTTGGAGTATCTTTGCTTGGAAAAACTAAACTAGAATTTGTCCTAAAATGCCATTTCATGCCTTTTTCCACGAGCAAATTATTTCAGCCATGGTTTAGGTTTCGGGCGACGTTTAAATTTCAGTCCCCAAAATTCCTACCGAGTCATGCAACTGACTCGGTTGACTCATAGCTAGTTACGGGCCTGCAGATGATGATCAAATTCTGTAATGTTAACAGCTTATAAAATCATTTTCTCACTTTGATATACAATTGCTGGTTGACCACCTAGTGCAGATAGTTCTTAGGGACCGGATTGTAACGTTAGATTTATAGAGTGTCAGATTTTTTTCCTAGAATAACTGGATAAAATAATTATCCTATCCTAATACATTGATACCTGACACAAATAGTTCGACACTCAATAGTTCATTATATAGAAATTAGGGCAAATGTATTTATGGTCCATAATGTTAACGAGTTCGTTCAATGAAAAAAGTAGTAAAATGATGAAGGTGAAGCTTAGGCAGAAAATGAAAATGCTCTTAAATTGCTGGTTTGTGGAAAAAAGCTGAATAAAGAGTCATACGTGAACAGTATTAAATTTAAGATTCAAGTGATGAATCTGTTACCCTGCGAGCAAAGTTACGAGAGGACTTTCCTCGCAGGGTATGAATCTGCTGGAAAATAATAAATTTGAATTCTTTAAATCATAAAACAATCCCGATTATTTTACCTAATTTGCATATTTGGACAAGTTAGAATATAGCCTGCGAACAGGCTCTCAAGCTGAATTGAGAGCCTGCATCGATGATTAATGAATTTGAATATCTGCCCCGTAACGTTCGTTTTTCCAAATATGGAATGTCTATCCTTATATGGTGTTGTTTACAACTTTCGTGCAAACTAAATTTAGACCGTGCAAACTAAATTTAGACCGTACAGTTTATATTGTTTTTCGAAATATAAGATATTCAAGCAAAAGTTCGAATGTTTTAAATACTGTTTTCTCAAAACAGAACATTTCGTGCTTTGAGATAAGACGGCCAAGGCCAATTTGATCAGTTAATGTGTTTTTTATGCATAGTGCTTCAGCAGTTGACATATATAGAGCTCAGCGGAAACATATAAATTATAGCATCTGACCAATGAGAATTTCGCGTCACGATTTGAGACGCAGATATTCAAATTCATTAGTCATCGATGCAGGCTCTCAATTCAGCTTGAGAGCCTGTTCGCAGGCTAGTTAGAATATTAAGTTCGATACCTTAAGTGATTTTTCATTCAATAAACATCCGAAACTTCTACAAGAGCTGACGTTGTTATACTGATATCACAATAAATTATATATGACTCCTTAACAGAATACAGTACAACAAAACAAATTAAAACTTAACATATAATATATCTATAAGATATCTTATTGATAAAAGAGAGCCAGGGCCGTGCCACCTGGGGTGTGTGGGGTGTAACACCCCAAAAAAGAAAAAAAGGGGATTGCAAAATTTGTAAAAAATGAAGGATTTGTGCGCTGAATTATGGAATTTTCTGGGAAATGTTGTGTTGCGAAAGATTTTGGGAACTTTTGTTTCCGGAAACATAACGTCGACCCCCCGTTTTTTGAGGGGGGCCTGGAATGGAAGGGGCCCAAATTTTGGAATACACCCCCCCCCCAACCAGAAACCGGTTGACACGGCCCTGAAGAGAACAGAACTAAACTGATCATAAAACTGAAAGATTTAATCATTATAAAGAAAACGGTGCACTGTAATTGACATGCAAGTCTTTTCTCTCGGCGTCGCTCAGCACCGAGGTTTGGCCTGAAAGCTACATGTAAAACTGGACCAGTAAAGCACAGCCCTTTTTGGACGACAAGGCAGAACACAAAACATAATTCCTAAAGCCAGCTTGACACAATGTTAGTCAACGGGGGGGGGAGGGGGGGGAGGTATAAACAAACAAAATAATGTTTAGAATATTTACCATACCATTGCATGTTCTTCTATTGGCACTGAGTTGAAAGCCGTGATTACATGTACAGTAATATGTACCAGGCATGTTCGTACAGTTATGTTCACAATGGTGAACATTGCGACCAAGAGAACATTCATCCTCATCTAAAAATAAAATCAACTCAATCGGCATCCAGTTGCTTAATTCTTGCTTTTTGTTACCACTTAAAGGGCATATGACTCGAAAATTGACGTTGTTATTTTTTAGTCTAATTTGAAAGATCATTGAAAACTGTAGAGTAACTTCTTTGACAGATTTTTGTTTTCTTACTTCGTTTTGGAGATATTTCATTTTTTGTGTCAGAGTAACATCAGAAATATTATATTTCATTTTGTATGATATGCAAAGGACCGACTTTCTACATCACACATGCATAATGACTTACTTTAAAATGTTATATAATTCTGTCACTATCAAATAAATTCGCTCAAAATGTATGATGAGCACGAGATCTGTCCACAACAACACCCATGTTGGTTTTCTACTTATTGTGTTTAGTCGTATTAAATATATACAGCTTTTAGGGCTAAATCATTGTGCATATGTGACGTAGGAAGTTGGTCATTTGCGTATCATACAAAATAAAATATCTTCAAAACGAAGCAAGAAAACAAAAATCCATCACAGAAGTTACTCTACAGTTTTCAATTATCTTTCAAATTAGACAAAAAATAGCAACGTCAATTTTCGAGTCTTATGCCCTTTAATTAACGTTGGAAACTTGGAAAGATCAATCACAAAAGTAGGTCAGTGGATGAAGTATAATCATTTTACAGTATATGGAGCTATACCAGTGAACTGTAATAACACGTTCACGAGTTCACTGAGCTATACACATGTTGGTCAACTTTATATATGTTGATATTTATAGGATTTGATAAAATTTGCGTGACAAACTTTTCGATGTTGTGTGAATTATACTCAGGACATTCATACTCTTATTGTAGAACCATCGATCAAAACCAGCCCGACAATCACCGGTGTACTTTGGTCTGTTACATATATCACTCGTGGAAATTCCTAAATACCAACAAAAGAAATGCTCTCATCTCATGCACAATACACACTAAATCGATGTTTTAACATTAATTAGAAAAATGCATTAAATGCTTTTAAAAAGATGCTTGTGATGTTACTCTGAGTGTATACATTACAACAACACAGCTTTTAAAAAGGTTTGATGAAGATATCTTGAGAGAGTGGACGGAGGGTCTTAAGCTATAGTTGTAAATATTTGACACCCTGACTTGCAGTTACCTACGGTTGTCTAGCTACAATCTTGGACAAAACCCTTGAGACCATTTCAGCTAATATTACAAAGTTATTGAACATTGACAAAACAAACTTTGTCCCCCTCTCCCCCCAGTTCAACAAATTTTGCGGGTAAATTTTGCGGGTCAGG
>CACRXK020007553.1:0-22581 GCA_902702795.2 Paramuricea clavata
AACTGATTAAAGGATTCATGCTCTTAGACGGTGAAGATGCCTATCGAAAAGCAAAGGAAATGTTGTCGAAGCGTTTTGGTGATTCATTTGCTGTTGCAGCTGCCTTTCGACGGAAGCTCGACACTTGGCCGCAAATATCCCCGAATGACGTACAGGGATTAAGAAATTACGCGGACTTTCTAGTTCAGTGCGAGAAAGCGATGGAAAAGATTAGTAGCCTGAAGGTCCTGGATGATGATCAAGAAAATCACAAGTTAGCATCTAAGTTACCAAGATGGACATTGGTCAGATGGGGAAGACGAGTCTACGATTGGAAAGAAAAGAACCACAATTTCCCCCCGTTCTCCGAGTTCGTGAAATATCTCGTGACCGAGTCCAATATAGCTTGCGATCCAGTTATCAGCCGTTTTAAGGAAGACGACTCTAAGAAAGCGAAGAGTCGACCGTACGAAATACCGAATCGCAGGAATCGTCCGAATCGAGATGAATATCGCAGTCGAAACACACTCGCAACACGATCAGAAGAAGGAGATCAGAGCAAGGAAAGACCTAACGGCGAAGCAAAGCAGACCACCTGCATACTGTGTAATGGACCTCATGAACTGAACTCGTGTCAGTCGTTTTGCGCAAAGGATATAATAGATAGAAAGGAATACGCGAAAGAGAAGGGTCTTTGCTTTGGCTGCTTAACGCAAGGACACATATCTAAACACTGCAAAAGGAGAAAAACTTGTACAACGTGCAAGAAGTCGCATCCAACATCCCTCCATGGAGATCTTAGGAAACCCGAAAACAATCAGAATTCCCAATCCCCTGAAAATCCCCCTACGACCAACTGCACAAAGACTTGTTTTATGAACGACGGTAACGAGCATCAAATCAGTTCGATGATCGTACCCGTGTGGATTAGTCACGAGCACAATCCCGAGTTAGAGAAACTTACCTACGCGCTGCTGGATGATCAGTCTGATACAACCTTTGTTTCGCAGGAAAATTGAACCACCTTAACGTCAGTGGACCGAAGATACAGCTATCCTTGTCGACTATGCACGCGGAGAACGAATTGCTACCCAGTCAAAGGATCAAGGGACTAAAGGTCAGTGATGTTATGCATAGCAAGGTTATTCAACTTCCCACGAGTTTTTCCTGCATCGCAATACCAGCAAGACGTCAACAAATCCCCTGTCCCGAAATGGCTAAGAAGTGGCCCCATCTCAGAGACATCGCCTCACATCTGATACATCCTCAGAACGATATCGAAGTAGGACTTTTGATTGGTTCGAACTGTCCTCAAGCAATAATACCGCGCGAAGTTATTCCCGGTCAGCAAAATGAACCCTACGCACAAAGATCTGATTTGGGCTGGGGAATAATCGGCAATGTTACCAAGCCCACCGAAAACAACGATGAAAGTTCAGTAGCCATCGTTCACCGAGTAACTACGCGTAACCCCACAAGCACCAACACGCCACAGCAGAAGACTTGTTATTTTGCCATTAAGCCAACCGTGAAGGAAGTTATTAATCCTGCTCAGTTGTGCCAAATGTTAGAGTTGGACTTTTCCGAAAGAAGAAATTCTGAGCCATCAATGTCACAGGACGATAAGAAATTCCTATCTAAGATGGATCAAGGTGCGTATCAAGAAGAAGGTGGCCATTACGTTATGCCCCTACCATTTCGTGAGCTAGTACCAAAGATGCCCAACAACAAGTCGCTTGCCCTACACCGACTGTCGAAACTACGAATTCGCTTGGAGAAGAACGAGAAATATCGGAAAGATTACAGCCGCTTCATGAATGACCTCATCGAGAAAAACCATGCTGAGAGAGTTCCTGAAAGGGAGCTGGAAAACACAGAAACTTCCTACGATTTCTTTGGTTCGAGGACGGCGACATAACGAAGAACCCGGTGGAGTACAGAATGACCGTACACCTTTTCGGCGCAGCATCTTCGCCAGGTTGCGCAAATTACGGCTTTAAGAAAATCGCAACAGACCACGAGAGAGAGTTTGGATCCGAGGCGGCAAGCTTTATTAAGGACAACTTTTATGTCGACGACGGCCTAAAGTCGGTCAACACAGCCGAACATGCGATTTCTTTGATTCAGAAAACGAAAGAACTGTGCGCGAAGGGTGGCTTACGACTCCATAAATTTGCCTCTAATTCGAAAGAAGTCATCGCAGCAATCCCACCCGAAGATCGTTCGTGTCAGTTGAAGAACCTCAATCTCGGAAGCGACCGCCTACCGATAGAAAGAGCACTGGGAGTGCAGTGGTGTATCGAGTCCGACGCCTTCCAATTGCAAATAACAGTGCAAGACAGCCCATTGACAAGACGGGGCATTCTTTCTACCGTCAGTTCAGTATACGACCCACTTGGTCTTGTGTCACCCGTTGTGCTCATAGCCAAGCAAATTCTTCAAGAGCTATGTCGAGACGGAGCCGACTGGGACGACCCAATTCCGGATTCAATCAAAGTTAGATGGGAAAGATGGAGAAGAGAACTTTTCCTACTCAACGACGTAAAAGTACAGAGAAGTTTCAGACCCGAAGGCTTCGAACAACTGAAATCCGTAGAGCTTCATCACTTCTCCGACGCTAGTACGTCAGGATACGGACAATGTTCCTACGTACGCTTGTTGAACCACGACGGCGAAGTTCACTGTGCACTCGCAATGGGAAAGTCACGTGTATCTCCCCTAAAGAACGTCACGATTCCACGTTTAGAGTTAACCGCAGCGTTAGTTTCTGTCAGAGTAAGCACCATGCTACACCGTGAACTTGACTATGATAAGATTCTTGACATCTATTGGACCGATAGTAAAGTTGTACTTGGCTACATTGGTAATGACGCTCGAAGATTTCACGTTTACGTTGCGAATCGCGTACAACAAATTCGAGATGAGACCTCTCCAGAGCAGTGGAAATACGTTGAAAGCAAGGAAAATCCGGCCGACGACGCATCGAGGGGATTAACGGCTCGCGAGTTTCTCGATAGTAAACGCTGGCTTTCAGGACCTCCATTCCTATGGAACCGTAATCTCGACTTGGCCGCTGACGACCATCAACCACTTCCTAGTAACGATCCCGAAGTGAAGACAAACGTTCTCGTCACCCAAGTAACATCCAGAAGCTTCTCGACAATTCCCGAGCGTCTCGAGTACTTTTCGGATTGGCATCGTGCCAAAAGAGCCGTAGCCGTAATCGTAAGATTTCAACGACGATGGAAGAGATCTCACTTGCGACCCGATGAAGCTCCCATGAGCTCCACAACCGAATATCAAAGATCGAACGTCGAAGAGCTTCTTCAAGCCGAAGTTGCAATTGTGAAGCAAGTACAAGAACAAGCGTTCTCAAAGGAAATCCAAACGTTGCGTTCAATGCAGAAACCCGATTCTGGTCAAGACGACGTGCGAAGACGTAAAGCGGTCATGAAGAAGACCAGTTCGCTTTATCGTTTGGATCCATTTCTCGACAAGGAGGGCGTCCTTCGTGTCGGTGGGCGCCTTACTCGTGCAAACACCCCATCATGTTAAACATCCGACCATCTTACCACGAAAGGGACACATTACTGCATTAGTGATCAGGGCCTATCATCAACGGGTTAACCACCAAGGACGCGGAATGACGCTGAATGAGCTTCGTGCGAGCGGGTATTGGATAACTGGTGGAAGTTCCGCTGTTGCTTATCATATTTCCGAGTGCGTTCCATGCCAGAAACTCCGCGGTTCCACCCAAGAACAGAAAATGGCCGATCTACCTCAAGACAGGCTGGAACCATCACCCCCCTTTACACACTGCGGGGTCGATTACTTCGGGCCGTGGCTTATTAAAGAAGGACGGCGCGAACTCAAACGGTATGGTGTCCTATTTACTTGCCTTGCATCACGTGCAATACACCTCGAAGTAGCGAAGAGCCTAGAAACTGACTCATTCATTAATGCATTACGTCGTTTCCTGGCGAGACGTGGTCCGATAAGAGTGCTACGATCCGATCAAGGTACGAACCTCGTAGGAGCGCGTAATGAACTTACAGAAGCCTTGAAGGAAATGAATAGAGAAAACGTGCGAGATTTCCTGCTAAAAAACGAGTGCGACTGGATCGAATTCCAACCAAACGTTCCAGCCGCTAGTCATATGGGAGGATCGTGGGAACGTCAGATAAGGACTGTTCGTAACATCCTCGACGCCATACTAAATCAGTCTGGAACACAATTGAACGAGGAGTCACTCCACACCTTCATGTGTGAAACGGAAGCTATAGTTAACAGCCGACCCTTGACCATCAACAACCTAACCTCACCGAACGAAGGCGAACCACTCACCCCAAACCACTTGCTTACGATGAAATCTCGTGTTCTCTTACCACCACCTGGAGAATTTCAGAAGGAAGACATGTACCTAGTGAAACGCTGGCGAAGAGTGCAATATTTGGTAAATCAGTTCTGGTCGCGTTGGCGAAAGGAATTTCTGTATTCACTACAACAGAGGCAGAAGTGGGTACGCCTTCGGCGAAATATGCAACCAGGAGATATTGTGTTAATGTCCGAAGGTAACGTGCCAAGAAATTGTTGGCGTATGGCCCGCATAGAAGAAGCTTATACTGATGAGGACGGATTTGTGCGAAAGGTGAAGCTGGTTATGAGTGATCCTTCACTGAATCGAAAGGGAGAGCGCATTCGTGCCAAAAGCGTGTTGGAACGACCAATCCAGAAGTTGGTACTACTATTAAATAATAATAATAATAATCTGTTTAATTAATCACATTGCAGTCTGTACTGAATTACATGATTATAAGTAAATACATTAAAAATTAAATTTACAGATAAAATTGAGTTCAAACCGTTCAATGTTCGTTCTGAATAGTCAGTTTAAATCTGTCCACAAATTATAATTGGGTCCCTGAATTAATATACATGAGTACTACTAAATCAATAATACATTAATAATTATATTTGACAGTTATAAAATTTTGAAACCGTTCTGTGTTCGTTTGGAGTGACCAGCTTGATTCGGACCTAAGATTATAATTATGAGTATTTGGATGTATACGAGTTGCAACAACATCCTTAAGAGGATTTATAGGACCATTGTCAAGCTTCAATTTCCGAATAAATTGTTCACAGGAATTATGTCTACGCGTACTTAACTTTTTTAGACCAGTATAATTCAATGCGTCTTGATACGACATTTCGGGAAGCAAGATACGTAATGCTCTTCTCTGTATCGATTCGATAAGGTCAGACTGGCCTTGGGTCAGCGTTGACCACGCAGGTGAAGCGTACTCAATTCGGGACCGAATGAAGGAGGAATATATAGTGACAAGGTCTTTATCGCTTAACCCAGCCTTTTTTAACTTCCGCAATGCATAGAGTCTAGAATTTGCTTTTTTAATCACATAGTCGACATGATCACACCAAGATAGATCCTCTCTCAGTAGCACACCGAGCAGTTTAAAGGAGGATACTGATTGCACTAGCGAACCATCTATATAGATCGCATTATCAAGTGGAAGGTGGTATTGGAGGAAGGATATTGTCATCTCCTTACATTTCTTACTGTTAAGCTTCATTCCTCTACTTGAGGTATACTGAGATACATCATTTACGAGAATAGGTAGCAAGCTAGGAGAGCAACGTGGAACAATTTCTAGTGCAGTAGCATCGTCTACAAACTTTATCCGCCCGTTCCAGTCCTGTAGGAGGGAATTGACTAAAATGGCAAAGAGAAGAGGGCCAAGTTTAGTTCCTTGAGGTAGGCCACCGTTAACAGGTTTCCATGAGGAAAAGGATGGTCCGATTTTAACACACTGTTCGCGGGAGGTAAGGAACGACTTTATCCATCTTATAATGGCAGGACTCACTTGTAATTTTAAAAGTTCATCAATAATGACATTATGGTCGACGAGATCAAAACCTTTTTTGAAATCAGCAAAAAAGATTCTTACAGAGCAGTGGCCTTGATCTAAAGCAGCATGAATCAAGTGGAGGAGATAAACGAGTGCCTGAGTGGTTGACTTTCCCGGAAGAGCAAATTGCTTTGGGTCCAATTTAAGACCCACTTCCGACATGAGGGACTGTAGCATAAATCCTTCCATCACTTTAGATACCTGAGCTGTGAGTGATATAGGTCTTAAATCGTCCTCAATAGTCTGAGGTGGTGACACTTTTGGAATGGGAACGACGATAGAACGTTTTAGCTGATCAGGGAAGACTCCCTGGAGCACTGATGTATTGTATATGTCCATTATGATAGGGGCAAATTCAAAAGCGAAGGTTTTCAGGATCCTATTTGGGATACCGTCTGGGCCAGGAGACTTCGTCGTTTTAAGACGTCGCAACACTGAATAAACTTGCCCTATATTTACGAGTAGATGGTTGGGAACTTCTGTCTCCTGGTCATCGGTGCATTCTAACAAGGGTTTAAAATGCGAAGTAAGTCCAACAAGATATCCGTTATATGACTCAGCAAGGTCCTCACAGGTGGGGTTTACTTCAGAAAGTAGTTGATGTACCCAAGATTCCCGAGAAGAGAGGCCCCCTATGGATTTAACCTCTTTCCACCATCTGGAAGGGTTTGCACTTTTCAACTTCTGCACGGAATTGGCATAGTACTTTCTACGTGCCACTTTAACATCCCGTTGAACTCTATTGCGCCAAAATCTATATGCTTGTGAATTTCTTCCGTACTTATGAAGTGATTTTTGTCGCTTACTAATGGAGGACTTAAGCGATGACGTCATCCATGGTTTATCAGATTCCCTAACACTAGTTGGTTTATTGGGGAAAAAACAATCCATCATTGCAGAAACTACCTCATTAAATCTCCGGTACTTCATGTTAGGATCAGGTATTTCGAATATCTCCGTCCAATCGGTAGATGTAATAGTCTGACCAAAATGTCTTATACTGCTATCTCTTAAATCTCTTTTGCATACTCGTTTATTACACGAATTCTCCAGACGATCTTTATGGGGTTTTATTAAAATGGCATTATGGTCGCTCGAGCCAATAGGAGGAAGCTGGCTTACATCAAAAACGACTTTCTTGGCATTTGTGAGACACCAATCCAATATGGCGTTGTGACGTGTTGGGACATTAATAATTTGAGTTAAACCGGACAATCTTTTCAACCGTTTTTCATCAAATAATGTACTGAGAGGGTTAAAATCCCCAGTCACAAACACGAGACCATCAGGATGCAGAGAAAGGAAGGATTCAACATTACGCTGGATATGGTTGTACAGTTCAAGGTTCTCGTTGGCGCCGGAGGAGGTGGTGTGGTAAATGACTGCAAGTAGAAGAGCGGATATAGATCTTGGTAAACGCTTAGGTCTAAGTAGTAACCATAGGGATTCAATGGCTGAATCCTCGAAATGCTCGAGCCTCCTACAGTAAATCTCTTCTTTAATATAAATGGAAACGCCGCCACCGCAGGAGTATGTGCGATCATTTCTGAATTGGATAAAGTTCGATAACGAAGTCATTGAGTCCACAACAGAGGTGTTAAGCCAAGATTCAGTAATGCATATGACCTCAACTTGGTTAATTTGAGCTACGAACTCTAGTTCGTCTATTTTATTAATTATAGAACGGACATTGGCCACCAGCAGGGTAGGGAGCGGGAAATTGTTATCACGAGCTACATACGACGTGGAAATGGTGGGTGTGTTGGCCAGGGTTGGGGTAACCATGGCCTCGGAAGATAATTGGGGGGATACTGCTTGTTCGTTATGTCGCGTGGGCGCAGACGGTAATTTGGGGGATACTGCTCGTTCATTTTGTCGCGTGGGCGACGTAAATACTGAGGGGAATGAACTGGGGTCATTATTAGTGGTCGTGGATACATTGATTTTGGTGGAGGGAACAGCGGTTGAGACACTGAATACCGGTGGTAAGGGGGGTGAGGTATTTGAGCATACTCGAGACTCTGTAATCTTGTCTCGAGTTGGCGCATCAAAGTCGGAATATTTTGTAGGTCGTGACTTCCTAAAAAAGGATGTAATTGGGGGCATTGTAAGTTATCATTTGTTACCGGATGATTTCCAGTTGGATACGAATAGGGTTCGACATGGGAAAAATCACATCTGGATTCTTTCAAACAATAGCCCTTCTTACGTAGAAACGGACAAAATATGGAGCCTTTTTTATCGTCGGAATGCTGGCGAGCTTGATCATTATTAACCATATTGCGATGAGAAAAGTCGCACTGTTCACCTTTTAAGCACCAGCCACGCCGCAAAATAAACGGACAAGGCGTTTCATTTTTGGGAACTTGCATCTCATTGGTTGGCGGTAAGTTTGCATCGCTCACATTTGGGACAGAGACATTAACTTCTACACCAAGAGAACTTTTAGGCATTAAGTCTGCATTACTCGCAGGTTGGACAGGAACAACATCACTCACAAGTGGAGAAGGGTCATTAGCATTGATATTAAAATAACTTTTTGGCGAACTACAAATCGTCATACCATTTTCAGATGGTAGATTTTCGTTGGTAGACTGATTATTATTCGAGTGCGTGGGTAATAGTATTTCGCAATTACTCTTTCCAACATCATTATTGGACCCTTGGGGATTTATTTTCGCAGTGCATTGTATCTGGCTATCAAGATCAAGTGAAGCGTTCAATTGAGGATTAACATTAAACAATAGCGTTTCCAAGGACAAAAGCTTGGACTTAAATACAAATATTTCTTGTTGAAGTGAATTTATTGTCTCGTCTTGAGTTTTAATAATATTTTTAAGGGATTTCTGTGTAGATTGCAATGACTTAATGTTAGATTGCATAGAATCATATTGATTATCTGTACCGAAACAAGACTGCGACTTAAAGATCGCCAAATCTAGCTTAATACCCTCTATTTCTGCAATAATTTCACCTTGACTACATGTACACGCACATACATACTGAGTCGATGATCCATTTATTAAACCCGAAGTATATTCAGTCTGGCTCTCTTCATTAACCACTAAAGTTACGTTCAGGTCTTGCTCCCGCCGATCAGGACCATCACAATCAACTCCACGCGCTTGTAGGTCCACCTGATCAAATAACTGTTCACTCACCGCGATCGATGTAGTCTCTTTGTTTACATGTTTGTTTGCAATCGATATAAGTTTTGATTTCGCTGCTTCAACGCTCTCAGGATCGCCCTGAAACACTATCGTATTCTGCTTTCTGCAATACCAAACGAAGCCAAACTGCTGATCAGGTTCGACTGATTTGAGCGTAAATTTTTTGGCGTTGCCACCCGGTGATGACCATCTACCGTCGATGCGAAGCGAAGATTCTATAAACAATTTTAAGTCCTCCAGAGAGGCCAACCACTTTAATTTCCCCTCGTCAGCGACTAAATACTCCACCAGTCCATACGAATCTCCATTTGGGGACGAAAGAAAGCCCTCAACAAAGATTTCAATCTTTTTAAGAGCTTGACTAACAGCGTTCTCCGCCATATTGTGAAGCTGGTATTTACATTAAAATGTATAAATGTAGTGATTTTAAATATTGTTCGTTTGTGGCAATTAATACAGCGTATCGTGTTTTTATGCGTGTTTATTATGGTCTTTTACCTACAGCAAATATGGCTTCACCAAAATATAACTCAAAAACTAGCTTTTGCTTATATAACGCAAATATATTTTACCGTATTTTCGAGCAAACTACTGACTACACTCTCAACAAAACGAGTGTTTCAGGTTCCCCTGCAGTTCCACGGCAAAGTTTCGAAACGCTTTACAGTAAAATTTTACATTAACTTTTAGCCGATTGAAAACCACATAACATAAAACTACATTCCTTTTAATAACAAACAAGACGCTCTACGGAGCGTTAACTCGCTGGAGCTCTACTAGACTTGTTTGAAGTCCGTCTCAGGAGAAAAGTAGGGAGAGACGGACTTGGTACATTTGCGCGAAATTTTTTTGTTGTTCTCAACTCGCAAGCCACGCCTCCGTGGAAAAAATCCGAGCGCGTGCAGGGTATCCAAGTCCGTCTCTCCTTACTTACGTTTCTCTTATATTTTCGCACCTTTATTGACCGCTCGCGTGCATCGTTATTTTCTACCCCTTGAGAAACGGACTTGAACCCGATTCTAGGGCTATACAAATACGCATATTACTGTACATGCTATTTCAATTAGTACACAGCTATTTCAATTAAGATTTTCCCCGAGCTAAGCGGAAAAGTCGAACACCGGCGCGAAAAGCATAACA
Organism: Paramuricea clavata; assembly: GCA_902702795.2. Classification (NCBI taxonomy): domain Eukaryota; kingdom Metazoa; phylum Cnidaria; class Anthozoa; order Malacalcyonacea; family Plexauridae; genus Paramuricea; species Paramuricea clavata. Next base: position 10,217 of record CACRXK020007553.1, read on the forward strand.
CAGTACTAAAATACGCTAGGCCATACAACTGCTACAAGTAAAGTAATATTCTATAGTACGCTACATTCTATTTTCACAAAAATAAACCAGGAAACTCCCTGATCCAGGGTACCACTAGTTGGTCCGTACGCTAGGATTTAATGAAATGCGCTTCAAAATAAAATTTTTGGGGTCTTTTGGGCTCAAAATACTATCAAAATGAAGAGAGAAGTGAAACGAATCCAATGTGATACGGCCGAAAAAGAGAAAACCAATGATACCAAGGTTATCAAGGATCAAACGTACTGCAGTATTTTTTATAATTAGTTTAATAATTTTGAGCGATTTGTCAACAATACAATTTCGCTTGGCTTTCAAAGACAAAGGCAATAAATCGCTAGAATACTGTTGTTTAGTAATACTGTGCATTTGACATCCGTAATTAGTACAATTTCTAACGCTGAACGAACGGTGGGTTTTTTTATCCTTATTGCACTATTTAGGCATTACAAATACACTATGAAACGTACTGCGAGTGATTTGTCAACAAATACAATACATACTGCGAGCGATTTGTCCTCAGTCAACATTACAATTTCGCCTGCTTTTCAAAGGCCATAAATCGCTAAAATACTGGTGTTTAGTAATACACTTGACATCCGTAAGAACAATTTCTTATGCTGAATCGAACGGTGTCGCTTTCTTCTCAAAATATAAAGCAGGGCAGTCAAACGACAAACGTAACATGCGATTTGCGAAGGTTGCTGTTTCCATGTCGAAATTTCTTGTAAAATTTTATCATTTTCCCGAATTTTCCTCAAAACGCAGGGTTATTTATGGATAATTTGGGTAAAAACTGGCAGGAGCCGCAGGAGCTTTATGGATAATTTGGGTGAAAATTAGATAGCTCATTAATATTCTATTTTGTGGCTATCGATCTTCGATCCACTATCGGAGAAAAATGCAAGCCGAAAACTATACGCGTCCGGAGCACAGTGCCCCAGCAAGTAATTATGAAAATCAACAATTCTTTTGGTAAAAAATTATCGCCTTTTGTTTTCTCATATTATTTTCATGTTACCATAGCGACTATTATTATTTTGAACATGGAATACTTCATGTTGAATGGAATTTCTATACTTCATCTGTTAAAAAAGGCGAGGGGTTGCTGCATGCATGTATTTCTAGTTTTTACTATAAAATCAATTACACGGTGAGATCTCGCTAAGCGAGCTAGCCCGGTAAGCGAGCCAGCCCGGTCTCCATATAAACAGCCCCTAAGTCAGATTTATTCGATGATGCTCTAAAGACTTTCACAAAGTCAAAATATAATTATCGCCTGCCATTTTGTCCTTTTGAAAAATCTATGACTCTGGTGGGCGTGTTATGGTCTAAGAAGTAGAGAGTTCCGTAACTGTAACATAATTAATTATCATATTAAGAAGCCGTCTCTGTAAGAGCGGTCCACTGGATATCTGTTCGGAAAATATTTGACCTTTAAACTTTGTGGCTAAAAAGTATTTCGCACAACGTTAATACGGTGCTTACACATTTTGCTATATCTTTTGATATGGCCTTTTTTCCCCTACCGAAACCGAACACCTTATAATTGGCATTTCCGGCCGTTGAAGGTTTGGCAATATTTAGGTAAATTGAAAAGTCTGCTACGGACACTACAAAACTTCAATTTACGCTATTTCATTATATGTTGTAAAATGCATATCAATCTTGGCTATGCGTGGAGTTCATTTTGTTTTGTGTACATTTTAATGTAAAATAAATCTTTCAAATACAGCCTAAAACTCGCTTTCCTAACCAAGCCAAAAATATGCCATATTTTAATGGAAATATCTCAAAAGTTAGAAGCACTGAAGAACCTAATATACCACTAAAGTTTAACTTGTATGCCATGCTAAAAGCCTGTTTAAAAAATGTTGCGGTATTTTCCAGTATTTTGTGCGACAGCCCTTGAAACATTGCCCAATTACGAAATTTACATGGAATTTTGACATTTCCTTGTTTTGTGACAAAAACATTTTATACCTAAGCGCATGTTATAGAAATCTATGTACATCCCATCTGACCATTGCAATGTTGTTAAGACAAAATCTGTTATTGAACTCAGTTGGTAAACTGTCGTAAATAGGCGAAATTAGCATTGTTTTTCATTGTTTTGTCTTAAGGCAGAGCCAAACAGGCCTATTTTAATTAAACTTGTCTTGAAATGTTAAATACTTTAATGTAAAATGTAAATAAGAAATACAATCTATATGTTATATTTTTGCTTATAAATGCTTAAATACGGGGTTAAAGAGTATGTTCACGCGATATCGGTTGCGAAACAGTGACATTATAGAATGGATTGTGTGCTTGTTTTCATATACGAAGCTTGACACATTCACATAACTCCGAAATTTCATCTGCCTAAAAAATCAAAATAACACTGTTTATTACTTTAGAAGTTTCGTTATCTGAAGAAATATTACAAAGCAATAATGCATTTCAAGATAAATAAGTATTTTTAGTATTTTTGCACAAGTGAATATAACAAATCCTACAAGTTGATTAGTCAAATTTGACGTATTAAGTTAAAATTTGCAAAATGGCAGCTAGCCAGTTTGCCAGGAAGTTACTGAAAAACAAACAAGCGAAATTAAACTAAATTCAGTCCCAAAAAACACAAATAAGTTGTGTAAAAATACTAAAAGAATTATCCGCCTCAGGTGATTATCGGGGAATATTCCCCAATAATCACCTTGCCTTCGGCGAATAACTGTTAAATATCACTAACCATGCACTTAGTCAGGAAGCTCAGGCTTTTTTATTGTGCATGTGCGTTTGGGACGGATGGATGAACTGATTTTTTTGTTGCATGCCCACATATGGGCATGCAACTTTCATATAGCTCTAAATTTCGTGTCGCGGTGTACGTACGGGCGGTGGTAAATCACGTGACAGATTCGTAAAATACGACCAATACCGAGTCAGTCCGACGAGCATTTTCATGTGATGAGTGAAACTTTAATATGCACGCTTTTGTTCACGGCTTTCGTCGAGGAAACGCAAAGAAAATATTCAGTTTTCGTCGAAAATATACTTAATTTAGCGCCTTTAATAGAAAAATAGATCGAGGTAGGTAAAGCTTGGCTGTTTTTAATTTAGCCTATTCTGTTATTTGTTATTATTTTGGTGCCGTTGTGCTGGCAATGTTATTTATTTATCAATTATCAGGCGTTTATGTTTGTGAAAGGCCACGCTGTCAGAATTTTAATTTTTTATATGCCCAAATTGAAACGAAGCCATTGTGCTAGCACTGATTATATTGTGTGTAAAACTTCAAATTTCAAAACTACATCACATTCTGTAAATATTAACATGAACTATTGTCTACTGAAATTTAATACAACGATATAGCATTCTACTTCGATAATTTCAATCACAGTCGAGATCATAGTTTAACAATTATTTTCAATCATTATAGTAATTCACGGTTTCCACGGTTTTTTTATACTTTCAGCAAACCAGAATAAAGCTAAATTTGTAGGAAAATATAAACATTGTTTACTTCGAATAGTCAATCAGTGATAAAACATTGACCTGTTGACCTTGATATTACCGTCCCTTGCAACTACAGATGAACAGTCGCGAAAAGTTTGAAAAAGTTTTGTTATTTTGACATAATAGCTATTTTTCAATAAATATATTGATGTTAAATTTATTGAATCAATATCCTAAGTTTCAGGCCAGTTGTACAAAAATTTATAAGCGCTTGTGCACCATAAAAGTGGATTTCCATTCAGTGCAAAATGTCGCGCGATCGACATTTTGCGATCACTTTCTTCTGAAATACAAGCAATCAAACGCAACAGATCAAGTTGACTGACCGTGTTTCAAAAGAAAGTGATCGCAAAAAGTTAATCTTGCAATATTTTGCACTGAATGGAAATCGGCCTGAAGGCTTTAGTCACAGAATAGATACTAGATCAGAAGGGACACTCCTATGTGTAATGTGTTTTGACGTGGGAAAAACATGCGAAATTTTTTATGTGCTACTACGCCATCCTGGAGTGCACACGGCACTTTGTACATATGTTTGTACCCATGAAAACTTCTTTGGTGCACTCCAGGATGGCGATATATGATGGCGTATTTTCACATCAGCACTCGTCGAGTGACGCTTCTGGTCCATTCTCTATTCTGTGCTTTAGTTGTCTTATTATTTATCACGATGAGATACATTTCACTACACTTTACATGGCGGATCTCGGAACACGGGTGGAACCATTGGGCGAAGGAGCGCGGCGAAAAAGGGTGAAGGGAAGGAAACGCAACTAAAGCCTCTGCAGAAGAGAGAGGGCATGCAACATGTACGCACTGCGTACCTATTTTTTTAATTTGTTTTAAACATCATATCTGTGTTTTACCCAATCGGGTAAAACGCGGATATGGTGTAAATTATACTTTTGAGTCTTTAAAAGGCACACCCGATTTTTCCCAAACAGGTAAAACGTGGATATGGTGTAAAATATACTTTTCTGGTCTATAAAAGGCATATCCACGTTTTATCCTATCGGGTAAAACGCGGATATGGTGTAAAATATACTTTTCGTGTCTTTAAAGTGATATCTGCGTCTTATCCAATTGTGTAGAGCGTTGATATGCCTTTTAAAGACTCGAATGCCTTTGAAAGGCTTCCAAGCGTTTATACGCCCTGCACGGCTGTTGAAAAGAACCGCCATTCCGGACTCCGTCCTATATAGTCAAGGTTTATCTATACGTACACCTATCCTTGAGTATGCATGCGAAGCGTGGCACAACAACCTCCCTGTGCACCTTAGTAAACAAATAGAGCAGATCCAGAAACGAGCTCTCCGAATTATCGACCATTCCTTTAGCTACAGTGAAGCGATGCTCACAGCCAATGTTCAATCGTTGTACGATGGCGAAGCGGCCCTTTGCGAGCGACTTTTCCACAGAATGCTTGATCCAGGACACAAATTGAACTCGTTCGTTCCAGCTCTTAGGATTAACGAACACAATCTACGCCATAATAGGTGTTTTAAGGTCCCAGTTTGTAGTACTGATCGCTACCATAAACGTTTTATACCGTCTGTAGCAACATTATATATGACATTATTTCGAGACCATCGTGTACAAGGCAGATCGGCACTACACGTATAAAGTACTGCTCCGTATAAATATTTTAAAGTGTGTAAACTTGGTAAGATATATCCTTTACTACAAAGACATGAGTATAGTGAACGAATTAACGTACGATGGCGAAATTTACCGATGGACTGGCTCTTTGAGCAAGTTAAAGACCTTTGTTGAGAAAACGCTAAACGCTAAAGGGACATGGACTTCACCCGGCGGCAACGTCAAACTTTTTAAGGATGATGATTCAGATCTAATCATCAAATGGTATGGTCCTCGCTCCAAGAAACTTATAACCCTTACTGACAACTGCGATCACCCTTTAAAATCGAAGCTTGAATGTCAGGCAACGCTGGGTTTAAGAAATAACGAGTCAACATTGGGTTTGGGAAGTAGAGAAACAACTAAAGACGCCATGACGCCTGAGGTACGTTCAAGCCCTTGCTACTGCTCTTGTAAATCTGTTGTAACAGATTTAGAGGGTGTAAAGTTAGACATGGTAATTCTCGAGACGTGTTTGGGTTATACTGTATAATCTCTCCCGATCAAATGACCATAGAAATAAATTCCCTCCGCAGTAAACATAAAGATTTAGAAGCAATAATTCGTAAACAGGACGAAGTAATAAATAAACTGTACGAAGACAATACACTTATTAAGTCAAAATTGTTATCCCTTGAAATGACAAATCCCAGTGCATCTATTAATGATTTGAAGAACAATGCCGTAGCTTAACTAACGAAGTAATTCAGTTTGCGAAACAATTAGCGATAATGCTAATGATCAACATTTAAATAATTCGACCAAGACCATCATCAGAACTGCTGCAAACAATAACATTAATGGCCTTACTAACATCATTAGCGTTCCTAATAATTATTCCAAAAATACAACTATAAACAATGCAAGTCCAATTAACTCTAAGACCCCTCAGATTCATCAACAAAGTTTACCAACACATAAAGAGAACAATGCTACATGCAATAAACAAGACGAGATCACAGCCGTCAATCAACAGATTAAACACCATAAAAACACAATTCACCCTGACTTAAGTTCTATACAACAACCTCCAAAGCATACCATCCCGTTCCCGTTCCTTCGTAAACGTGGCTGGTGCGCCAAAGGCAATTTATGTGATTTTTTCTACAACACCAAACCTATATATAATAATCCTCTACCACCAAAACACCTGGTATCGTGCCCCTTCTTACAAAAGAAAGGAAGGTGTAAAAAAAGGCTCATTCTGTGACTTTTTTCACAATATTCTACCCCGCTACACTTATTCACGACCCAACCCTCACCAAACTGTTCCACCTGCTTTTTTTGGTGGGTTCCAGAGTGCCCCGTCCAACCCCAAACCACTTTCCTTGAGGATGCTACGTACAACATACCCTCCCCAACCATTGTTGCAAGTCCCAATCCACCCACCTATCCACGCACCACGTTGGGGAATGTAGATAAATCACCCACCTCCCATGTCCCAGACAACCCCCAAATCACAACTCCCTTGTCCTGTCCGATAAAGATGCCAATTCAGATTAGAATCACCTTACGTAAAACACCCCCCATAAAAACTGCAAACACTATTTCGCATATTAATAATTCAAACATCGTTCGAATAACCCCTTTAATTGCTTCTACTCAGTGCACCAAAGATTGTGACAAAGGCATTGCTTTGACTGTTTTAAATGCACAATCCTTGAATAATAAAGCCGCAATTTTTAACGATTTTATTTGTGAACATCAACCAGACCTTCTTGCAGTAACTGAAACTTGGTTCAGCGATAGAGAATCTGCACCAAAAACTCAGTGTACCCCTGGTGGCTATAAGTTTTTTGATCATCCCCGTTCTGGTTGTCAGGGAGGAGGTACCGGGTTACTTTTTAAAAACAATCTTCAGGTTGCATAGGTCGCTGGTGGCGAACGTCAATCATTTGAATACTCGGAATGGAAAGTTATAAATAAATTTGATTATTGTGTACAGATCACCATATTCTGTAGCCCACCCGGTTACCAGTGCTGTATTCTTTGTGGAATTCGCAGAATACCTAGAATCAATAGTTCTGAGTGCAGATCCTCTTCTTATTGTCGGGGACTTTAATATTCATATCGATTCTAATGAAAACTATGATGCTATCAAGTTCTTGGAACTTTTGCAGAGTTTCAGCCTGACTCAACATGTTGAAGTCCCCACACATTCCAGCGGCCACACCTTGATTTAATGATAACTCGGAAAACTGACAATCTAGTTTCTTCTGTGCCTAGAGCTGTTTGGTTTTTTCTCAGATCATATGCCTGTCTTCTTCGAACTTAATATGGGTAATGTTCTTTTTACTAAATCAAAAATTTCGTTTCGGAATCTTTCGGCGATGAATCTGGACGCTCTGCGAGCTGACCTTTCTAACTCTGATCTCTGTAAAACACTGATATGTTTGACATAAATGAGCTTGCTATATGTTATAATGAAACACTTGAATCAGCCATAAATAGGAATGCTCCATTTAGAACTAAAACGATCGTTACTCGACCCTATTTACCTTGGTTTAACACTGAAGTAAAATCTGCAAAAAGAGAGCAAAGAAGAGCTGAACGAATATGGAGAAGAACTAAACAGCCTCATGATTTTCAAATATACAAATCTAAGAAAAACTATATGATATTTGTAATGAACCGTTCTCGGAAAAAATTTTATACAGATTTTGTCCTGGAACATAGTTCAGACAAACGGAAACTATTTAACGCCGCTAAGTCTCTCTATCATCAGAGAAATGATCTTCATTTTCCCGCATATGAAGACCAGATTATGTTAGCTAATGATATTGGAGAATTTTTCGTGCAGAAAATTGAAAACATTCGAAGTGAACTTGATTTGTCAGCTTCAGACTTCCACAATCGTGTATTCGATGAATCTATTGCATTGAATGCCTGCTTTGATTCATTTGAGCAATTAAGTGAAGAAGATGTAAAAAATTTGATAACTAAATCAAATGGGAAAACTAGGTCATTGGATCAAATGCCGACTTCGATTGTCGTACAGTGTCAAGATATTCTTCTTCCTGTTCTTACAAGGATGATAAACATGTCATTAGATTCTGGTGTTTTTCCTCCTGAATGGAAGGCACCAGATGTTTGTCCGTTACTTAAGAAATCGAATTTGGACACTTGCACTGCTTTTGAAAACCTTATACCTGTTAGAAATCTGTCGTACGTATCGAAGCTTACTGAACGTACAGTCTTCAATCAAAGATTGTATCCTAAAGGTCAGTCGGCATATCGTAAATGCCATAGCACTGAAACGGCTTTGCTACGAGTAACAAACGATATCATGATGAATATGAACCGTCAATATGTCACTGTATTGGTAATGGTAAATCTTAGCTCCGCATTCGACACCGTTGATCACGGCATCCTGCTTCGTAGTCTGAATCATGAATTTGGAATAAAGGGGCGGGTTCTAGAGTGGTTTACTTCTTATCTCAGTAAACGTTCTCAATTTATTTCAGTCAACGGTGGCCGATCTAGACTTTTTGATGTATCATGTGGAGTCCCTCAGGGATCATGTTTGGGTCCCCTACTATTTGTACTATATGTTAGTAAACTGTTTAGCATTGTGGAAAAACACCTTCCTGATGCTCATGCATTCGCTGACGATTCACAGCTCTATGTATCGTTCAAACCAGATTCGACCTGTGATCAACTTGCTGCAGTTGCTGCCTTAGAACACTGCATTGATGATATAAAGGATTGGATTCTCTGTTAAATTAAAGGTTAATGATGGTAAAACAGAATTTCTAATCATTGGAACTCGGCAACAACTAGCGAAGGTCAACTTTAATTCTTTGAGAATTGGCGACAATTCTATCAACTCGATCGACAAGGCAAAGAATTTGTGATTCTGGTTCGACTCGCAGATGAAAATGGTAACTAACATAAGCAAGTGTTCAAGTGCTGCATTTTTTAACATATTTAACATTAGACGGATAAGGAAATTCCTCACCTATGAAACTGCGAAAATATTGGTCAATTCGTTGGTGATAAGTCGATTGGACTATTGCAATAGCCTTCTTTATGGTCTCCCAACAATTCATCTTAACAACTCCAGCGTGTCCAAAATGCCTCAGCTAGACTGATCAGCAATTCTTCACGGTTTGATCACATCACCCCGACTTTGATGAATCTACACTGGTTGACGGTAAAGTCTAGAATAGACTTTAAACTGCTATTAATAGTTTTTAAGGCATTGCATGGGCTGGCACCTGATTACTTAATTGAACTAATAAATATTAAGTCTCCATCTAACTATAATATTAGATCGAACAGAGAAATTCTTCTTGAGCCACGTTAGATGATCGATCATTTGCCTCTGCGGCACCCACGCTTTGAAACTCCTTACCTTCATATATCCGAGAGGCTAGCTCTATTGACAGTTCTAAAAGACTTTAAAGACATACTTATTTAAGAGAGCCTATATGTAAATAAAGTTCGTAATTTAGGTTAATTTTAAAGACATAATTTTAACTAAATAGTTCTAACTAATTTTATATTCTACGTATCAAATTCTCATGCGCATATGAACATATACCAAATGGAATATGCGCACTATAAATGTAAATATTATTATTTATTATTTATGAAACACTTTTAACTCTTATAACTTTTAATATTCTTAAATTGTATGTTATTACGTCACTCTAGTCATACCGGCAGTATTTCATACTGGTAAACCATTGTAACTTCTACTTTTAATATTCTTATAAATCATATGTTACTACATATTCTTGGGTATAGTTTACAGTTGTAAAATCAGCGTAATTCAATTTCAACTGCAAGATTGGTTGTAAATAAACCGTTTATTACGATTATTATTAAAAGTAAAATTTACACCATATCCTCGTTTTCCCCGATTGAGTAGAACGCGGATATGACGTTTGAAACATTTTTAAAGAAGAATAGGTTATCCGTCCGTATCAGCGTTTTACCCTAGCCCTAGCGCACTGCATATACAATAAAAAAGCCAGAGATTCCTGACTAAGTGGTTAAAAATATTTAACAATTATTCGCTGAACACGAGGTGATTATTTGGATATATTCATAATCACCGAGGCTGAGGCGAATATTTGTTTTTGTATTTAACACAAGTCTTTTGTGTTTTTGGGACTGAATTTAAGTTAATTTCGCTTATTTCTTTATCAATAACTTCCACAAAACGGCTAGCTCCATTTTGCAAATTTCGTTTTTTTGTTGTATTCGCCTGTAGGTGAATATATATAATAGCTTAATGTGTCAAATTTGACCAATTAACTCGTCAGATTTGTTATATTCACTTGTGCAAAAATACTAAAAGTACGTATTTAGTTTTTTAATATCTTGGAATGCATTATTGTTTTGTAATATTTCTTCAGATAAGGAAGATCTGAAACAATAAACAGTGTTATTTTGATTTTCTAGTCAGATGAAATTTCGGAGTTATGTGAATGTGTCAATTTTCATATGAAAACAAGCACCCAACCCATTCTATACTGTCACAGTTTCGCAATCGATATCAGGTGAACATACTCTTTAACCCTGTATTTAAGCATTTATAAGCGAACAATTAACATACAGATTGTATTTCTTGTTGATATTTTGCATTAAAGTATTTAACATTCCAAGACAAGATTAAAATAGCCCTGATTGGCTCCGCCTTAAGACAAAATATTGAAAAACAATGCTAATTTCAAATGCCTATTTACGACAGTTTACCAACTGAGTTCAATTGCAGATTTTGTTTTAACAACATTGCCATGGTCAGACAAACATTTGCTGGGATGTATATAGATTTCTATAACATGTGCTTAGGTAAAAAATGTTTTTATCACTTAACAAGGAAATGTCAAAATTCCATGTAAATTTCGTAATTTGGCAATGTTTCAACGGCTGTCACACAAAATACTGGAAAATACCGCAACATTTTTTTAAAGAAGCTTCCAGCATGGGATACAAGCTAAACTTTAGTGGTGTATTAGTTTCTTCACTGCTTCTAACTTTTGAGATATTGCCATTAAAACAGGCCTTTTTTGGCTTAGTTGCGAAAGCGACTTTTAGGCTGAATTTGAAAGATTTATTTTACATTAAAATGTTCACAAAACCCAATGAACTCCACGCATATTCAAGATCGATATGTATTTTACAACATATAACGAAATAGCGTAAATCGGAGTGTGGTAGTGTCCGTAGCAGACTTTTCAATTTACCTAAATATTGCCAAATTTTCAGCAGCCGGAAATGCCAAATAAGGTGTTCGGTTCCGATAGGGGAAAAAAGGCCATATCGAAAGATATATAGCAAAATGTGTAAGCACTGTATTAACGTCGTATGAAATACTTTTTAACCACAAAGTTTGAAGGTCAAATATTTTCCAAACGAATATCCACTGGACCGCTCTTACAGAGACGGTATCTTAATAATTTAAATAAACATTACTCAGATGAACAGACTTCTAATCTTAAATTTTGCAATTGACGTGTTATAACTTATAAATAGTTAGACTATGCTATTTCTGTTATATATTTAGTGATATACGGCCCTTTGAAAATCACAAAGGTGAAAGGCTAGCGTGTATAAATATCTTTAAATAATTTATTAAGGGACATATTACTACTTAATTTATTAAGTAATAATAAATTATAGGGCAGAAACATTCAGTTTTATGCCCGATTCCATTAGGAGAGTTTGCTCGCGCGAAGGGAGAAAATTCGCCGCGAATAAGTAAAATAGAAAATGATTCTTGTTAAATGTTGCGTACCGAGCGGGGTTTCCATGTAGGGCGTACATAAAAACTGTAGCGAAGACGCCGTTCGTAGATTGAATGAAAATACAGCCATCCTGCCCCGTACCAATACAAAGGCGTCAATCCTGGAGGGGTGGGGTGGAAGATGAATGAATCAGTTTTGGAAAAGTGGGGATTAATATATATTTATCCTCCCGCATGAAATTCTACAGAATTATCATTTTAATTTCCATCAGAATTGTGAAATCTTTCCAAAAATCCAGGGAATGACATTTCAGAGATCCCATCCCTAGTAGAGCACTCGCACCTACAGCCCCCTCCTCGTGCCTTCGCCCCTATGCATTGTCGCCCTTGAAAATTAGTTTACTTCATATGTGATAAAGGTCTAACCACAACAATTAAAATTTATATACAATTTAGATTGGACCCTCTATTTAAGATTTTGAAATGTTAGCACACA